>JAVTVY010051898.1:0-25708 GCA_036873755.1 Hanleya hanleyi
TACAGGACCGACATCGAGGAACAGAAGGACTTCTACTCTTGTAAGATGCTGGCCTGAGGTCGCCGGGATCCCGCTGGGGTGCCGTGTCCCGATCCATAGGCTGGTCCCGGGCCCCGTCCGAGTCTTCATAATATTCTGTATGGTGACTAGGGCCCGGGTCCTCTCGTCGGTCGGTGGAGTCCTCCAAGATGAACATGGGCTTAGTCCCTGCCAACTGTGAGCTTTCCACAGGACTGTACGCTGTTAGCTGTACCCTTCCACTTGGCGGAATCTGGGGGCTGTCGTTGGCTTGAACGGCTAAAGTCGGGAGTCCGGTGGACATCTCCAGGTCTTCGTTCAAACTGAGATCAGCGAGGAGAGCTTGCGTAGCTGCCTGCTTTTCGCCAGGGCTTCTCTTGATGTCGGCGGCTGCCTTGAGAAGAACCTTGCATCGAGCTCCCGCATATCTATGCCAGGTCAGGTCATCCCAATCAACACACTCACGGCAAGTAACCTGTCTATAACAAATTTGGGCCCGACATTTAAAGCAAAACAAACGCGAGTCTCCTTGGGCCAAAAATGTCGACACGATTCACAACGTTTGGAGTGCTTGACAGTGGGGGTGACTACGTCGGACATAGCTAATTGAAGAATGAAATTTCAGCACAAATAACCCTAGGATACGTCTAGAATATCTCAGATTACTTGAACACAGAGACTCTTTTCCAAAACACGTCGTCACCAAGATTGCAACAGGAAAAAGAGGACGGACATGCGCGGACACACGCCACCTAGCGGACAGTCAAGGGAGATAATTTCTGTTGCAGAGACCTCCAAATAGGAGGAATATGGCATTCATTGATAGCAGGTTAAGATTTGAGCAACAAATTCTTGTTTTTCTCTTCTTTCTTGTTGACGGTCCTTGTAATGTGCCAGTGTATTTTAACAATATACTTAATGGACTGGCAATATCCCAGCATGGTCATCACAGGTCACTCGGATTATCCGTCGACAAACATCTATCTCAACAAGTGAGCCTGATAGCATATTATTATTATTATTTTTTTACTTTTAAGCCCTGGACATTTATTCATGCATTTGGCCATGATTTTACAGTGTGGCTCTTACATTTCCCACGTGACCTGGAAGTAACAGGGTGGAATGTATTAAATTATTAAACAAAGAAGAAATGATAATAAAATGAATTACACATATCACATGGCATTAAACATTTGTTCCCAATGTGGCATGTTGAACAGGTAGCAGGAGTGATGGATTTGATAGTCATTTCAAGAATAGGCCAAAATCTGATCAATTATTGTATCAATGAACTTGAGTTTACCAGATCTCTTCAGAACACGCAGGATAAATTTGATATCATTCAGAAAATGGGTGAAATTCTGCTCGTTCTCTCCCACTTTGCACTTCTAAGTGAAGAATTTAGCTTGCATGTAGAGGTAATTAAGACAACCTTTCTCGTCAGTATCTGCAATACCATGCAAATAAGATTGCTTATCAACAGTAACATCTAGTAAGGTTTTAATCCAATCAATATATTTAACTACACGTATGAAGTTTTCAGATTGGGAACACTCCAGGAAATAATGTGACACCATCCACTTTTTGATACTCTGGACAATCTGGAGAGGAAGCAATTTTGATTTTATGCAAATAGTTTCTTGTGGGGACAATAATGTGAACAATTTTAAATTGTAGTTGCTTGTGCTTATTTTCAATGGGCAAATCGAAAATAGGAAACAGGCTATGTGTGGTGTCATCTTGATTGGCACTGTGGGCAATTTGAAAGCTTAGAATACGTTTATAAAGAGATTTAGTGCTTATTTTAGGGTAACCAAAAAACATGTCAGTTACTTTAGGGGGTATGTTTAAGTTGACAGATGATCTTTGGCTATGAATATTGCATATTACTATTTCTCAATTCAAGTGTCGGACATGGATCTCACTTAAAGAGATAGTTAAAATGGCATGTTCATTTTTGGACGTCAGCCGCTGTCTCCATTTCGTCTCTCAATGGTAGTAGTCTGTGGGAACATCAGACTCTGTCACAAGCCGTCAGTTGAATGATGACTGGGTCAGAACACCCGAGAGAGTGGGTGTGTATTATCATCTCTTCATACATAGGTCTATGGGAATTCATTCCCTTATGTTCTGACAAGTGCATCATTGTTCCCTCTGGGTTTATTGATCCTCATTGATTTGAGTGTTCTGACTCCTACACTTAAGCCCTGAGGTCGAAATGCATAGTACATTCTAGCATTTCGCATGAGAAATTTAATGTTCCATAACGGTAATCGGAAGAAATATTGTAATAGCCTTCAGGCAAGCATTAACTGATGTGCAATGTATTTTAAATATGCTTATTGCATTTATAAAAAGAAGTTGAATATTGATCATTAGATCATGTTCGCTCTTGTAGTCATAATACACAAACTAGCACGGGATCGTTGCTGAGTTCCCGAAAATGGAGTGGGGGGTCCGCTGGAGTACAAGTGGTACGATCTGCAAAACAGACCGGCCATTTTTACACCAACTTTCTGCTTTGAAGAGGCACCAAACACCGAAAGATGATGATTTACGGTAGCATGGACTACTAAATACATTTAAATGTATACCTGCTCAGGGATTCATAGAAGTCGCCTTTTAGGGCCGGTTATCGGTCCTAAAAAAAATTGAGAAACTCAATTTGTGGGGGAAAAAACTGAATTTGTGACCAATTGTGACCAATAATTTAGAGAAACTGAATTTCAAATGAAAAGAAAAACTCAATTTGAGCTAATTAAAACTGAATATAAATTGCGTAACTTACTGTTCAATATTTATTTACACGTGTTGTCGGAGCAAACCGCAGCTCGACACGGCGCTGAACAACCCGCCATTTTATGCGCATGACTGTAATATCTAGCTCAGGTGCCCTTCGAAATTGCTTAGTTGCGAGGTTACGAAGGGTTCCCGAAAGACTTTTTCGCGAGACTTACGAGAAAAGAAATCAATACCAGTTGGCGAGATACATTGTACAGCCGATGCTTTCATCATCATGGAAATCTACGTTTTAAATGACGGGTGATGTATCAGTCGATACGAGGGACTTAATACTTAAAACGCACTGCTTGAAAGTTTATTACTGACAACTCAAAAATTAACAACTGGAAGTGAATGGTCTGGATTGAGAATTGAGAAAAATGAAAGTTCACACGCATCAACAACAACAACAACAACACGTGTAGACAACACTGCAGCGCATAATGTCATTTGACGATCTAAATATTTCATTTTCATTTTTATGAGTTGATTCCTCTATTGAATAAATTGTTCTGCCTCGATAGTTTAGAATTTTTCTTGATTTTTTCAGATCTTTGAATAAAGTTGTAATTTTTTTAACAGGTTGGGGCAAGTTGCTCATTGAGCTATTGTAGGCTGATCTAACTAAAATTCTCTCAGACAACTCTCGCTAAACAAGAACAGAGAGCAATTGGTTGGAAACGGCTGTTAGTACCCAGCTAATCAACATCTTTAGTTGTTATCCATAAATTCGTTTAGTTACAGAGAACAATAGATGAGGTGTTCCATCAGCTGTCATTGTCAATGACCGGGGTACGGATTCCTATGGTATAACATTGTCTGGCACTGGTTTTTCTCCATAAATTGATTTATTTACGGCACTTTATCTGTATATCGTAATGTTAAAAATTTGAGTAGGTCTAGAAAACTTGATTTCAAAGTTATTTTCCACAACCTCTGACTATTGTCAATTGCCCTGTTGATCAGTCCATGGCCTTCACCCAACAGCATTCCATACCAACATAAAAAGCCAACAGGACACATTGATCAGGTGAACAAAATTGTATGAAATCACAATCATGATTAAATTATACATGTATGTGGTATATAATGCAACTGGTCCTAAAAATATTATTAAACTCAATTTGCACCCTTAAAAGCACGCTAAAATACTCAATTTGCTGGGTGAAAAACTCAATTTGACCATTAACGGTCCTAAATAAAATGACTTCTATGAATCCCTGCTGCTACACTGTTAATATTTCACATTCTGTTCATCGGCTATAGGAATCATCCAGCCATTATCCCGACTGCCTGCCTCCGAGAGACTTCGAATTCGGTAGATGGGAATACAGTTAATACAATTTGAGTGAGCATGCCTCTCACCCAACCCAGGAGTCCCCACTACTTACCATGGAGAGAGATGAAATACCAGGCATTACATGATATAATGTAGCACAGACTTTCAATTAAATATACTTAAAAGTATACCTGCTACCCAGCTAACCTATATTGCTCAGCATTTATCTCGATTGCCGACTTCAGAGTGACATCAAGTACCGGATATGATAAAACATTAATACATGTCAATGAGCTTTCCATACCAGTTGAAGACAGCCTGATTTTACCCCCGACTCCTCATCTCAGAGGAAAGTCAGATATCGAAGATGGGTTCAGCAAAAATATATGTTTAAAAATAACTTAACATATACATTTGTGCTACAACATGTTAAAATAAAATTAACATTCTCCATTATTATTATCCGTCAAGGAATTGCTGTCAATCAGTAGCCTCGATTACTTGCCTCAGAATGACACTGGAAATATATTTAATGAAGGCCTGCTCCTCGGCCAACTCGGGAGCCCCCATTCACTGCTTACCTATGAGAGAGATGGAATACCAAAGATTACAAAGAATGGACTAAAAATTAAATATACTTAAATGTATATCTTCCACCCAACCAACACATGCCGTTCAGCATTTATCCTGACTGCCGACCACAGGGAGACATCAAATAGTGAAGATGATCAAATATGTTAATTTTTGTTAACAAGCTTTCCAAGCCAGTTGGAGCCGCCCTGATTTCATCCCGACTTGCTCGCCTCAGAGGATAGTCGCATATCGAAGATGAGTTCAGCAAAATATACGTTTAAATATAATTCAATGTAAACATTAATGCTAAAACACGTTAATTTAAAGTTAACGTTCTTCATGCATATCTGTGAAGGATGCTGTCAAACATTACCCTCGATTATCCGCCTTTGAATGAGACTGAATGCTGATAAGGAAATACATTTAATGTAATTTGAAAGAGCCTGCATCTCGCACAACTCCGGATACCCAACTGCTTCAGGAGAGAGATGGAATACCAAAGATTACATAGCATGGATTCTCAATTAAATATACTTACATGTAAATATATACCTGCTACCCAACCAACCCATACAGTTCAGCATTTATCCTGACTGCCGGCCCGAGGGAGACGTCAAATACCGAAAATCATAAGTTAATATATGCTAACAAGCTTTCCATACCAGTTGGAGCCACAAGGACGCCTCGCTTCTGATAGTCAGATATTAAAGATCGAGTCATTAATCGACATGTATATTTGAATATAATTTAATGTATACATGTCTGCCACAACACGTTAATATAAAAAATGGATTCCCTATCCATGTAGGATGTGGCCAGCCATTAACCCTGATTATCCACATCCGAGACGCTGAATGCCAAGATAGAAATACACAGTTAATATAACTTTAACATGCAGCGTAAATGCTCTAATTGAGCCAACCGGCCATTTCATGTTTCAGTCAACTTTGAAGAGGTGCCTCTCTATGCTTTGTTTTATGACTAAAGCCATACACATAATAGATGTATATGCTCAGCCCTACCAATATTAATTGGCGGTCTCAGCGTTGACCTATATGATAACATGTCCTTCATGAGCGTGTTGTTTCGGATATTTTTTTATCTCTCATTCAACCCTGTTCTGTCATTCTCCATTAGGAGGTGTGAAACTGGCTGTTGTCGGCAAGGTCAAGTATACCCTTATAACCACGTGTGTACCAGTTGTGAAGACGTACACCAGCTGTAACATCAGATTGGGGGTGCAGGTGTTTATATATTGGGCTTAACAGTATATACACTGATATGATACACTGGGTTTAAATCATAGTGCATGTCGCTGGCCCATGTATACATCTAAACACTGCATCCAAGTGCTACAGAAGGCATGAGCTTTAGAGGATCAGGAGGATTGTAACATACAACAATGCATTGGAAGGCATTGTATGTTACAATCCTCTCAAGCTCATGAGCTGCATTGCATGTTACAATCCTCTCAAGCTCAGAAGATTGTAACATACAATGCCTTCTGCAGTGGATGTCAAAATAACCAATTAGCTGCCAGTATTTCAACCAAACAGTCAGAGCGATTCTGTGTCAATCAGCTGGTGAGAGGCGATTTCTTCTAACCAATTATATTATTGGCATCATGTACTGACTGGGCAATCCCA
Organism: Hanleya hanleyi; assembly: GCA_036873755.1. Lineage (NCBI taxonomy): Eukaryota > Metazoa > Mollusca > Polyplacophora > Lepidopleurida > Hanleyidae > Hanleya > Hanleya hanleyi. Next base: position 6,298 of record JAVTVY010051898.1, read on the forward strand.
CCTAGGATGACATCATTCACCTGATGGCTTGCGACAGTCAGATGTTCCCACAGACTACTACCATTGAGAGACGAAATGGAGACAGCGGCTGACGTCCTAAAATGTCATTATGAACATGCGCCAAATTAACTATCTCTTAAAGTGAGATCCATATTCCGGCACTTGAATTGAGAAAATAGTAATAATATGCTATCAGACCCGCTTATTAGGGCAGATGTTTATCCCAGGCACATAATCCAAATGACCTGGCGATCATGCTTTTGGGGATATTGCCCAGTCACTTGTATTGCAAAAATACACTGGCATGTAACCATGGAACTCCAGTCAACAAGAAAGAAGGGGAAAAAACAAGATATGTGTGAATCAGGTATAAACGATTACACACAGACAAGAAGAAGAAAGAGAGAGTGTAAATCTAAAATAATATAGATTTCACCCAGTGGATTGCTACTGGCATCACTTATATTACAAGAATATGAGAGTATATGTGGTTCTAATATTAGCTATATTCCTGATTATGCTTGGCCCCTGAGAAGATATATATAGTATATATAAGATATATTTCACAAATTATCTGGGGCTTTCCAACTGCTCTGAGGGTGCATGTTGCGGTCGGTCAGAACACCCGAGGAGAGTAGATTGTGTATATGAACATCTCTTCATATGTAAGCCCGAATGACTGTTGTACTGATTAAAATAACATACCAAATAAATGTAAATGAAATATTTCATAATTTTTCTTCTTTCAATATCTTCCTCATACCCAGATTGACAACTGGGTGGGTTTTCATAACCAGACTTCAAATCATTGGGAAGAAATCGACAAAAGACTCTCAAGGGCTGGGAAAATTTGTTCAGTTAGTGAAAGTACATCAAACTGACCGTACATGTATAAAAGATTTATTATGTCAGTATTCAAACTATAGACAAATCAAGAGATTATCATGGTGTAACTGGCCATATTGATGTCAGGGTGCGCCCGACATTAAGGGGGGGGGGGGGGTTTGTACAATATTTTAATTCTGACAAAAATGAAGTTATATATTGGATATATCATCACAAGTATTTGAAAAAACAGCACTTTCACAAAGGTATATATATCGGTTGCCATGGTAACGGCAGCCATCTTGGATTTTGGTGCTTAACTTAGGAACGCATTATATGCCCAGGTAAAAGAGCTGACTTCATCAAACTTGCAGGGTATTTCTGTTATGTGTCCCTTTGTGCAAATAAGAAGTTTCAAGCAAAAATACCCGTTGGATAAAAAATTTGAGCTGTTTTACTGATTTAAACTAAATACGGCACTAAAAAGGCATATGCTTTTTTAGTGTAAATCAGTAAAACGGCTTAAATTTTGTTTCCAATGGTTAGTTTTGCTTGAAACTCTTATTTGCACAAAGGAACACACCACAGAGATACCCTGCAAGTTTGATGAAGTTTGCTCTTTTACTTTAGCGTATTATGCGTTCCTAATTTAGCGCCAAAATCCAAGATGGCCGCCGTTACCATGGAAACCGATATATATATCTTTGTGCAAATGATGTTTTTTCAAATAATTTTGATCATGTATCCAATATATATGAAAATCTTTGAGATATCCTCATTTTTGGAAGTATCAAAATATTGTACTTACCCTCCCCTTAAGAGATTAATATCTCTGAATTTAAACGGTCGATACTTGGTGTAAGAACGCATTGTTGAGGCTTTTGTTGAGGCTTTTGTGCAGCTGAAAAGGGTCACGTCTAGACGCATTGTTGAGCTCAGACAGGCTATTGTAGGCTTTGTCCACAAGTGCGTTCTTACACCAAGTATAAACCATTTAAACTGACCCGGTCAACATGGTCAAGAGATTACTACTGTGAGGATCAAATCATGGGACGGAATATTATATTCCATCCTAGGATTTGATATTATAGCTGGAAGATATACATGTATACATTCTCCAGGCTCTGAAACTGAGCACGGCTTGGTCTTGTTTTAGTCTAGACATCCATGCATGCCAGTGCTCACACAAAATCTGATAAAATATAAACAATTCAAACTTGAAGCATTTTCATTGGGCAGCACAACTCGATTAATGAGCGTGTTCATTTCAAACTGACCGCACTGCGTTGCTGATATGCACACACCTACCACTTTACCGCTGACATCACTCCGATGTCGATTTCAATTCGCTTCGGAGGTTTGGATTTATTTAGTCTGATCACTGTCAGGGGTTGAAGACTGCATCTTCCATATATTTTGTCCCAGGATTTGATCCTCCAAGTAAGAGATTACTATACCAGGCTTTGAAGAGGTTATCATGGTGTTACAGATTTTATCTAGCCAATTTCTACGTTCCCACTTCGAACTTCCCTTGATATATCTGGACCCCTTCAATGTTCAAATAACTTATAAATAGACACGAGACGTCACGGACCTCAAACACATTTGAAATTCGAAATGGGTTGCACAAGAGCGTTATTGATTGGCTGACCTAAATAGTGGGCACCTTAATAGGAGGAAAGACGCCGCTAATAGAGGATGATGTCACTCTACGTGATCGATGTGTACGTTCTGATTGGTTCTTCTGTCGTTAGTAGGTGAAATTTACACCTCGGATTTTGAACACTGAGGAGGTCAGATAAATCAAGGCAGGTTCGAAGTGGGAACGTAGAAATTGGCTGGATAAAATGAAGATGAGCTGACCAGGTCAGGGTTATGTCCTGGTGTAAACTAAAAATATTGATTATTATGTCTGGATGTGCAGCGGCCATACTACAGTTTCCAAAACCAAGGGAAAAATCCTAATTTCAGGTCTCTTAACAGAAAACAGTAAAACACAGCTTTTACTCACCCCCAATCCTCATTAGAATGTATAACAAAATACAACCCCAAATTTGGCTTCTTGTCCTGCAAAATGTGTAGTTTGAAGCATGAAAAATGTCACTTCCACAGTCAAATCTACGAAGCAAATTTCTGGTGAAACATACTACAAAGTTCAATGTAAAATATATAAGAAGATGTCTCAACCCTTCGTTGAGGTCTGACGATCAGTTAAAATTGCTTAGTATTAAAGATGTAATCAGCCTCAAAATCGATGGATTTTGTAAACTCTCCCCTGTGCGTTTTTCAGCAGGGAAGATTACTAAAGCATCATATGTATTATATTTCATGATAGTGGGATCACCATATACAATGGATGCAAGAATATCGTCAGATAAATTTGTAACTCTGCTCGCTTTGACAGGTTTCTGTTTCACCATTGAGCGTGTGTTGTTCGCGGGGAGGAAAATGACATTGACGTATACATGAGTGACGTAGCGACACTCACAAATCTGAATGCTGAACAGCTGCAGCCGTGTGATAAAATCATGGCTCTTGCCTAAGGTTCGGTAAAGGTCGCATAGCACACGTTAGCAGAATGCACCACACGTGTATACGCTTGTTGAAAAGGTCGAGGAAAAATAAATGGCATGCCATGCCATTTATATTTAAAAATCAATTCCTTCCATTTTTAGCCCACCATCACCAGATGGTGGGCCATTCAAATCACTTTTCGTCCCTGGTCCATCGTCCGTCCGTCGTCAGTCCGTCCGTAAACAATTATTGTTACCGCGATTTCTCAGGAACTACTGCATGGATCTTTCTCAAATTTGGTACACAGGTTCCCTTTGGGGTCTAGTTGTGCTAATTAGTGTTTTGTAATTTATGGCTAACAGAAAAAAATAGTTTTTAACTGATTGTGATACCCGAGTATCATTTTCAGAGACTATCGATAGACTAGCTGCAATAGTGGAGATAGTAAAACTCAAAAGAATAGCTGCTTAGTTTCAATTAAAAATAGTATCTATTTGTTTGAAAAAGCCCCCAAAAACACATGAAAAAGTGGCCATAATACCAAGCTGATCCATATGTAGTGGTAATACTATTATACATACACCCGGTACTGGCACTGAATGAAAGTATTAGAACACAATGAGTGCATGAAACAACAAGTGGCATGCATCTCAGAATATTTCAGTTCTCAGACATGTCAGATAGTATATTATTTCTAAGTTTAAATTCAATTAATTCATTAATTTCACTACAAACATGTACCTATATATCTAACACCAGTCCATGTGATGACCTAGTTTCAGCTTGACCACTTCCATTCATCAGAAACTAGACCCAGCATAGATATATGTTTAGACCCTAGAGCTATGGCAGGGCAGCTCTTTACACATGTACATGTTGCCTTCTGAACTGTATTTCTCTGAGCTGAGGTCAATCTTTGGAAGAGTGACCATAGCAGGCTTCCATACTCTAGTGCGTATTAATCTGATATCTTGAAGGAAAACAATTAACAGAGTATTATTTAATACAGGTAAGGGATCAAGTACATGCTAACTGACAATATATAGGCCTACAAAGCCTGTCAACCACTGAAGGATAACTATTCTGGTCTGAGAAAGAATAAACAACTTGGAACTATTTTTATAGGTGTACTTCGGACAATCCTAAAATCAGAAATTTTCTAGATAGCATAATAAAGGTGAGACAACTCACCTTTCTAAAATACGAAGCTGCGCATCTGAAAACCCCTCGGCTCTTGGCGCCAGCCATTCATAATGTATTCAATTTAAAACAAGACTTCAGGAACACCAAGCAGTCAAGTAACAAATATACAGATTATGAAAAATTTTGCCATTAGAAATGGCCTCAAACGTTTCCGTCCAATCAGAGAAACCGGTATTCATTACATAAGTCTGTTGATGCATCGACGATGTATACCAAATTTTACATCGAACATTTGAAATTTATCTGAGATAGAGATCCCTAATGATTTCGCATAAATTAAAGATGGCCGCCCATCCTTCCCACCACTCAGAGAAACTGATGTGGTTATTCATTGCAAGTCTCTTGATACATAGATTCTGTATACCAAGTTTCATATAGAACACTGAAATGGTATCAAAGATAAACATCATTAAAGATTTTGCATAAATTAAAGATGGCCACCAAGGTTTCCGCCCAAGCAGAAAAACCAGAACTGTCTATTGATACATCGATGATGTATACCAAATTTTACATTGAGCACTTGAACCATATCAGAGATATAGATCATTAATGATTTCGCATAAATTAAAGATGGCCGCCCATCCCCGCCACTCAGAGGAACCGATGTGGTTATTCATTGCAAGTCTCTTGATACATCGATGCTGGATACCAAGTTTCATATAGAACACTGAAATGGTATCAAAGATATATATCATTGAAGATTTTGCATAAATTAAAGATGGCCGCCAAGGTTCCGCCCAATCAGAAACGCCAGAACTGTCATTTATCGTAAGTCTATTGATGCTTCGATGATATGTACCAAATTTTACATCGAGCACTCGAACAGTATCAGAGATAGAGATCATTAATGATTTTGCATAAATTAAAGATGGCCGCCAAGGTTTTCACCGAATCAGGGAAACTGGTTTGGTCTTTCCTTTGAAGTTTCTTGATGCATCGATGATCTATACCAAGTTTCACACTGAACAGAGAAATGGTACCCAAGATACACAAGATTAATGATTTCGCATAAATTAAATATGGCCGCCAAAGTTTCCAACCAATCAGGTCCAGATTCAATAGGGTTCTGGGTCATGAGCATATGGATGTGCAGTGCAAGTTTGGGGTGCCTAGGGTAAGTCGTTCTAAAGATATCTTGGTAACAAGAAAGCTGTGATGGTTTCGCATAAATTAAAGATGGCCGCCAAAGTTTCTAACCAATCAGGTCCAGATTCAATAGGGTTCTGGGTCACAAGCATACGGATGTGCACTGCAAGTTTGGTGTGCCTAGGGTAAGTCGTTCTAAGATATCTTGGTAACGAGAAAGGTGTGACAGACAGACGGACAGACGGACGGACAGACGTACATGACGACGACAATACCCTTCGGCCAAATTTTGGCCGAGGGGTAAAAAGTGGCAGAGGTCAATGGTACTTTGTTCACAATTGTTGGGATTATATTTACAAATTGCAGTCAGACAGGTGGTTCATCTTTGAATGAAAATTGTAATTCATTTGTTTATACTAAGTCATTTTAACCCTATCTGGCCTGGGCTTTTTGGGACCTGTCCAGGCCTTGGGGGAGGGGGGAGGGAATTATTTTTCTTACCCCTTGAGCTAGGGGCTGAAACTTACCACACTATACCCTTGGGTCAAGCTCTACCAGAAAATGTAAAAAAATCCAAGATGGTCGGTTTGATGACATCACAGTGACCTTTTCAAAAACTGCATCCCCCCCAAGGCCTGATAGGGTTAACTGCTCGTTGGACCTCACTGAAGTGATGAGACATCTTTCTTTATATTTTACATTGTATTATGTTGTAATTATTTCACCAGGAATTATTGCTTCGTACATATTTTTCATGCTTCAAACCACACACATTGCAGGACAAGAAGCCAAATTTGGGGTTGTATTTGTGTTATACGTTTTAAGGAAGATTGGGGCAAGTGTTCTAATGAGAGACCTGGAATTGGGATTTTTCACTTGGTGTTGGAAACTGGACCTTCCCCTCCCCCTTAAGTGATCAGTGTGTCAAGGTGCCACTAGCTAGGGTTTATTTTCGGACAAAGCTGAGTAAATGCATACTGTGTACATCTTGTACATACGTTACAAATTCAGGGACATCAGCCAGAGCAGGATATGCTTTTGTCCACACCAGAATCCATCTGTCAAGTTTAGATGGCCTGTGACCAAATCCCGCTGAAGAAAGAAAATAAAAGTTTTATTATTATTCAAAATTACAAGAAGCATTTCGGACCATTCATTTTGCGGCTAATTTAAATCACTGGTACAACAAAGAATGTTAGAAATGGAAATTAGGAACAGAAGTCCCTTTTCAAGTTAGTTTTTTTGCATATACTGTACATATGCTGATAGAACAGTCTTTGTCCAGATATTTCATGTCATTCAGAAGACAACAACTACCTACATTGAAGGCCACAGACCAAGGCTGAAAATCCATGAGGTCAAATTACAATTATCTGAAGGCTACAGCCAAAGGTCAAGCTCACAGAAAAAGACCAGGAGCACTTCACATGCCCAGTACTGCCTCTGTGAGCGCAACTCCATGCGAGAAGAGAGCGGGATACAAAAAACTGCGATACAATGCCATGAAGAAAACTCATTATCTTCTTTCAAAGGCCCAAGGGGCTTCATCCATCATACATGTATCTAGATTACCAATGACCAAATTTCTAAGTTGTTTGTGGCATGATTTGAGTGGGCTATGGCGATGGAGAAGATCCACAGTACCGTGCTTCCACAGAATGTGGTTTAGCCATATGCATCCTAGAGTGAGATGATAAACCTAAAATGAAGCCCAACTCTTGGAAACTAGTTGACCTTGGAGCAAGAACCGAGAGCTCATATATCCCACACTGAAATCGACAATAGTCAAACACAAGAAAATAGTAGTTTTCCTGCAAAAGCATTTCTTTCAGACGAGAGAATTTTTCATGAAGGAAGAAGAAAGGGATGAAGTAAACCACATTCTTGAGTTGATAAACAGGTATGAAGTTCATAAAGGACCCCTCTCTCCGTTAAATTAGTAAAAGTATGGTTTTTATTTCACAACAGTTTAACTAAAAGTAGCTGTTTCAAACACGGGAGACTCCACAGGACAAATGCTATATGTTGGGGAGAGAACTGAATATTCTAATCTAGCACATATAAATCAGCTAAACATGATTCAGTTTTGGGGAACTGTGACCTGGACCTTTGACAAATTGATGTATGGCTCCTCTTCGCCATGCAAGCAAGGTATTTGATACCATTCCATACCATGAAACTAGAGATATCGTATGGACAACAAATGTTAATGGATGGATGGACAGAACGCAACATTGCATTACATGACCTCATCTTCGATAGGCATATGAAAAAATGTGACTTAATGATATCTGATTTTGGAGTCACAATGACCTTGACCTTTGACCGTGACCTAAATTTTGGTACACGACACATCATCTTCCCGTCAATATATCAATGAACACAAAAAAATCATGATTTTTATGAATTTCATGATTTTGGGGGTCACAGTGACCTTGACATTCGGCCTTGACCTACATTTTCGTACGTGGCACATCATGTCCCCCTAATGTATCTACAAAAAAAAGTACTTTTCAAAGATTTCTCGATTCTGGAGTCACAGTGACCTTGACCTAAATTTTGGTACATGACAAACCCCGTAATTTCTCAATGGACACAAAAAATCATGATTTTTAACAATTTCCTGGTTTTGGGGTCACAGTGACCTTTGACCTTGACCTAATTTATTGGTATGCGAACTTCATTTCGGTATGCGAACTTCATTTCCCCCTATTGAATCCACTCACCAAAAATTAGTAGTTTTTAATGATTTCCTGAGTTTTAAGTCACACTGACCTTTGACCTTGATTCTGGTGTAACCGTGATCTTGACTATTGACCTGGATCTAAATTTTGGTACATGACAAAATGGCTACCCGTATTTTCTCAATGGACTCAAGAAATCATGATTTTCAATAATTTCATGATTCTAGGTCACAGTGACCTTGACCTTTGACCTTGATTTTGATATGTGACACATCGTGTCCCCTAATGTATCTACTGACACAAAGCAATGTTATTTTTAATAATTTCCTAATTTTTGGGTCACAGTGACCTTTGACCTTCGACCTTGACCTATATTTTGGTATGGGACACTTCATTTCCCCCTAATGAATCCACTCACAAAAAATTAGAAATTTTTAATGATTTCCTGATTTTTCGGTCACACTGACCTTTGACCTCTGACCTCGACCTACATTTGGTATGCAACACATCGTTCCCCTCTAGGGCATCCACTCACCAAATATTAGAACTGTAGATAGAAAACTGTCAATGATCAGTGATTTCCTGATTTTAGGCAACAGTGATCTTTGACCTCTGACCTCGACCTCATTTTTGGTACGCGACACATCGTCTCCACCTAGCGTATCCACTCACAAAAAATTGCAACTGTGGATAGAAAACGATCACAGATATAGACCGGACACGAACACTTCGGTGATTTCTTGTTTTTTAGGCCAGTGACCTTTGACCTCTGACCTTGACCTTCATTTTGGTACGCGACACATCGTCTCCCCATAGGGTATCCAGTCACCAAAAATTAGAACTGTGGATAGAAAACTGTCCCAGATATAGACCGGACACGGGGGACGGACAGACAGACGGAAACCGCCATCACATAATACGTCCGCCTTTCGGCGGGCGTATAAAAATTGCTTTCCTGTCTAATTTCCATTTCTAACAGTCAATGTTATAGCAGTGATTTCATACAATTCTTAGGACCATCTTTCAAGAGTATGTATGTGTTTATTCTTTATTGCCTTCTGCTCAGCTGGCAGTGCCAAGAAGCTTTATTTCTGTAATTATATTATCCAATTCATAACTCCTCAATTTTTGTTTTGAAAAATTTTCACGAGTTGTCCAAAATTTAGGACTTTTCATACAAGAGTGCATGCATGCCAATAAACTCCTCCACAGTTCCACAAATCTGGGGTAATACATGTAAACACCCTCTATTATGGTATAAAGCTATTGTTAGTCTTTTAAGGTGCTGATGTAGGGGCAACGTTTTGAAAGTCATGTAATAGGAAAGAGTCTCTTCTTTGGTGCATTCTGCATGAATTTAGTAAAGTCATACATCAAAATGTTCCTTGTTTCATGGAGAATCCCACCATAACATGTTTGATAGCGAGATATATCTACATGAACAAAAATCCACACAAACAATTGTTCTTGGGACTGCCAGCAATAGTACATACACATTAAACACACAATATCAGGCCTCCAAGAGTGGCATAAAATCATAAAATTTTGCCAAAAATGAGTAAACAGCATAAAATAGTATAAAATTAAAAAAATAATAATCATAAAATCATACATTTTTGTTGAAAAAAATTGATCACTTGACAAGCTACACTTAAAATCTCAGAAATCTGCCCACAAGTTCCAAGTATGTACATATAATTAATGTTGTACAATACCTGGTTTTGTGTTGGGCTATATTATTAGTGCATTATAGTCACATACATGACATTGTTTACATTTCTTAATTACTAACCCTGGGTTGTCTCTAATATTCATCATAATTATGCTGCCATTCCTACAATCTGTATTCACTTTGATTCTACTTTTATGAGAAACCATAAAAAAGGCATAACAAATAGATGACAAAAGCATAAAAAGCATAAAATTTCCTTGAAAATAGCATAAAATAATCATAAATATTCACAAAAATTGGCACTTATAAAATCATAATTAAAATTCCTGAAAAGTGGCTGGGAGGCCTGCAATAATGAAAAGCAGTTAAGAAAATTCTCTGTGTTGAAACGAAGACTATGTTAGATATGAAAATTGTTTTGGTAAGTATTTTCAAATATTTTTTTTTACTTTATCAGTAATTGTCTTCGTCCAGGAGTTTTGTGTGAACAGAGCCTACCGGACATGTGGATCAAATCACAGATATGTGTCAATTTGTTATGCAGCTTTTTTTAGAACCAGGCACAATCAGAACAGGCTATGAATGAATGGACCACAATAGGCAGTTGGTGATTGAATAGAATGAATCCAGGGCATTTCCCTCATTGACGGCACAAACTGGTTTTAGCTTTTCAAACTAACACAGGTTGGTGATAGGGGTGTGAGACACACCGGTCTTGGATAACTCCACACAGCTTTGAACTGTCCTTCATATTGGCTGACATGAATAAGCATGGCCTCTTTCAAAAACCGATCCATTCAAAGCCCATTCCTTTTCATTCACCAAACGCTATATAGACGATCTTCTCGCTGTGGATAATCCCTATATAAATGACGCAGTGAAGGATATATATCCACCTTCACTGGATTTGAAGGAAACTACAGATAGCCCTACAGGCACATCATATTTAGATCTATATCTCTATAGAAATGAAGCGGGCATTCTCTTTCATCGACTTTATGACAAAAGAGAGGATTAGAATTTCGACATCGTAAACTAGTACTTTATGGACAGTAATATTCCAGTGGGGCCTGCATATGGCGTATACATATCTCGCCTAGTAGCATTTCTTAGATCCTGTGTTAAATGTGATGATTTTAATCAACGTCACAAAACATTGTTGCAGAAACTTATAAAACAGGGCTATTCCATCAAGCGCCTCCAAGTTTCTCAAATTTGGCGATATATATCGCATGCTGATAGCAAAATACGAACGTAGCATGCAAGATCTATGGCATTACTTTTCGTAACTTGTGTCTAATTCCGCTTAACCCAGAGCTAGGGGCCGTATGAACCCATGTACTTTAAGATCCTCATGGTGCTCATATGAACAGTCACAATCAAAGCATGACTGAGATACATCATTCTCTCGATGACTTTACAAGATTATTATTGATTAAGAATACTGATCAGCGATACGGATTTTATATATTCTTGGAACATCATGTCTTGTCAGCATCATTGAAAACTGTTGACCGCTTCTCTCTTGCAGGAAACTAGCCTATGTTTATGTATACTATGATTGTCTTTTTGAATTTGGTGCTAATGCCGTTATGGAATAGGTCTGACCACTGTTAATTAATTGTTTGTTTCTCGTAACCTTGCTTGTAAAATTACATATGCTGAGTGCGATAATTATTAATTATTCATTATTAACTTGCAAACCAACTGTATACAAATATGAAGAAAATGAGTAAGTTTTACTCATGAAAATGTAAATCCTTCATGGATTTTAATTATTTGCCCTCAAAATATAGATATGAGGGCTGGTTACGGGAAACGAACCATGAATTATCAGCGGCCTCTTTGGATTATGGACGCGGATATTCTTTAATGGACGATGGCTGAATTATGAATGACGGACTAGACGCTTGTAATTTGACAATTATGTTGACATATAGTAAATGATACTAATGGTACCTTCCCATTTCAATGGCAAGAGCAGGCCTCAATTTAAGGAGTGCTGATGATAACCTCTCAACAGGTTACCATGAATTCTACACTGGTTACAACCTGTGGGAACCTAAATTTTGCATAATTATTAACCTATGGTCATATTATTAGTCAGAATTATGGGAACCTGAAAATAGGTTACCACTATTTTTCATATGGCAACCTCCAGGCAACCTGAAAACAGGTACCACCTTAAATTGAGGCCTGAAGAGGATGGTAGTTCAACAAGCTAAACCCAACTGACATTTATTAATGTTGTGATATTGACAATGTAGGGTTTTGCCGTTGAACCCAAAATTCCATCACAAAATTTTCGGCCTCACGACCCAGGTATAAACATCGAGTGCATTTGCGCTCATAAAAATCAATAATTCCTACCGCTTTGCACTCGTTTGGATAGTATGCATTTGCCTACTTCCCTGACCATTTATTTTCTCTGTCCAGCTTCTTTCATTTCCATAAAAGAAAAAGAAAAATCACCGCGCTCATCTTCCAAAAACAAAATCGGTAGCCATTTTGAAAATATCGCTATGGTGGCATGAGACTGATTATAATTTCGGGATTGTAGACCGGAAAGTCGGGAACAGCTCATTCATAAGGCTGTCACATTATCTGCATCTGTATCACAGATGAGCAAATTGGATACATATAGATTAATTCGGCATACTTTTATTTACTGACATGTCTCAACCTAGTGCACTTAAGGTTCCCAACAAAGGGCATCATTCAGCGTTAGTCAACTTGAGAAGAAGTGCTCACCCATTGCGTATCAAGCGAGGCCGTTATATAAAGGGGGCCCCTCAGGACGAATGACTTTGCCCGACTTGTGGGGTGGTAGAGAACAAAATTCATTTTTTTATTAGCATGCAAATGTCATGTTGACAGATGTGTAAACTATTTTCCAGTGTAGGCAGTAGAATTCCTGGCCCAGGCTTATTAAACGAACAAAATGAGCTGGATACAGTTTTTTTTATTCTGTTACAATATGTCAAGCTGACCAGACTTCAATTAAATTAATGCGATAGCGAAGTATACATTTGACCGTTTTGTGCAGTATAACTGACTGGTTGTTATCATGCACCATTCTCTGTAGAGTCATGTTATACGGTGCTTTAGTTTATGCCTTCGGCCATCCATAATAATATGTTTGTTTCCCGTAACCCAACCGACCCCAAAAATTGGATAGTTAAAAAAAACACAAAGATCGGTCTCTTTTTTTTCCAGTGGCCAAATTCTGGAAGAGGGGAAATAACTCTTCATATTTTTCACAAAGGGACGTAACTTTTGCTTCTGACGCTAGGTGTCGCATTGTCGTAATCTGCTTAAAATGGTCGCCTGTGGCATGCTTTCATTTTCTATGGGAAAAGACTCTGCACCACTCGGTTACACGATAGAACGATTATTCGAAGAACACGACATTCCAATCTCTTGTATCTCTGACACTGACAAGGTCAATAGACCATCATGGCAACTAATCACACCACACGTGGACACGAATATACATAGCCACATCACCAAACAGGACAACCCAGAGCATATAAGGGTCATTGCCCTCGAATATATTGACACACATTGGAAAAATCGCTTGAAAATATATACAGACGGCTCCAAAAACACAAGTCACAATACAGGTTCTGCATTCGTTATTCCAGAACTTGACATCCACGAAGGTTTCAAACTACCAGACAATATGTCTGTATACACCACTGAATTAGTCGCCATAATCAAGGCCCTCGAATGGGTTCTCCAGAACCGACCGGTTTCCACCGTTATTCTTAGTGATTCCTTAAGCGGACTGGTATCTATAGAGAACTCCAAATCCAACAGTAGACCTGACCTCATACACGAAATAGAAATTCTATGTACACAAATAAGAGACAATGACATTGACGCCATTTTAGCTTGGATTCCCGCCCACGTGGACGTTAGGGGAAATGAAGCCGCTGATAAACTAAAGCACCGTATAACATGACTCTACAGAGAATGGTGCATGATAACAACCAGTCAGTTATACTGCACAAAACGGTCAAATGTATACTTCGCTATCGCATTAATTTAATTGAAGTCTGGTCAGCTTGACATATTGTAACAGAATAAAAAAAAACTGTATCCAGCTCATTTTGTTCGTTTAATAAGCCTGGGCCAGGAATTCTACTGCCTACACTGGAAAATAGTTTACACATCTGTCAACATGACATTTGCATGCTAATAAAAAAAAAAATGGATTTTGTTCTCTACCACCCCACAATATAAAGGGGGCCCCTCAGGACGAATGACTTTGCCCGACTTGTGGGGTGGTAGAGAACAAAATCCATTTTTTTTTTTATTAGCATGCAAATGTCATGTTGACAGATGTGTAAACTATTTTCCAGTGTAGGCAGTAGAATTCCTGGCCCAGGCTTATTAAACGAACAAAATGAGCTGGATACAGTTTTTTGTTCTGTTACAATATGTCAGAGCGGCCAGACACAATTAGAAACCAATGCGACTGTGAAGTCTTACATTTGACCGTTTTGTCTGATATCTTTGACTGGTTATCATGCACCATTCACTCCTGTAGAGTGCATGTTATGCCAGTGCTGGGTTTGCCTTAGGCCATCGATAATAATATGTTTGTTTCCCGTAACCCGACCGACCCAAAAAATTGGATAGTTAAAAAAAACACAAAGATCGGTCTTTTTTTTTTCCAGTCGCCAAATTCTGGAAGAGGGGAAATAACTCTTCATATTTTTCACAAAGGGACGTAACTTTTGCTTCTGACGCTAGGTGTCGCATTGTCGTAATCTGCTTAAAATGGTCGCCTGTGGCATGCTTTCATTTTCTATGGGAAAAAGACTCTGCACCACTCGGTTACACGATAGAACGATTATTCGAAGAACACGACATTCCAATCTCTTGTATCTCTGACACTGACAAGGTCAATAGACCACCATGGCAACTAATCACACCACACGTGGACACGAATATACATAGCCACATCACCAAACAGGACAACCCAGAGCATATAAGGGTCATTGCCCTCGAATATATTGACACACATTGGAAAAATCGCTTGAAAATATATACAGACGGCTCCAAAAACACAAGTCACAATACAGGTTCTGCATTCGTTATTCCAGAACTTGACATCCACGAAGGTTTCAAACTACCAGACAATATGTCTGTATACACCACTGAATTAGTCGCCATAATCAAGGCCCTCGAATGGGTTCTCCAGAGTTTCCACCGTTATTCTTAGTGATTCCTTAAGCGGACTGGTATCTATAGAGAACTCCAAATCCAACAGTAGACCTGACCTCATACACGAAATAGAAATTCTATGTACACAAATAAGAGACAATGACATTGACGCCATTTTAGCTTGGATTCCCGCCCACGTGGACGTTAGGGGAAATGAAGCCGCTGATAGGACAGCCAAAGATAGCCTCACCAAAACTGCACCTGACGTGCATATAGGACTAGGAACCAAAGAACTGAATTCCATCATTAGAACTAGAATAGATAGTAAATGGGAAAAAGAATGGAACGAAGAAAACCGAGGTAGATGGCTACATAGTATTCTAGATAAGGCCTTTTTTTTTTTATTGATTGGTTTACGGATCCGCCGACCTTCATTTTGCCAAAAGTGAAATAAAAATAAAATTGGATTTTCGATTTTTTATTTATTTCTGTCGTATCCGCCGATGTGTCACATTTGCTGACCTCTCTGTCGGAAGAATAAAAACATAAAATTCGCAATATTGGTCTCATTTTAATACTTGCTGTGCGTAAAACATCTTATATAAATTCTTCACGCTCGAGTTCGCACGAGTTCAACACTCTGCAGACATCTTGGTCTTGGAGGCGGGTTACTTCCCTTGGTTACAGTGGTGGTGGTTTCCGACTTCCATGTTACCTTCGGCTGTAGTTCGGGGACCAGACATGACATCATTTCAACGGCGCAGTGTTTGAAGCCAAGATGGCGGGTTCGGCCTCGCGGTGGTTTTCACTGACGCTTAGACAGGACGCGACCGTCCTTTTCAAGGGCTTTGTCGGTCCAGTAACTGCTGGGACGGTGGGGGACTTGGTCTTGAAGGAGATCAGTGACAACTGACGACATATCTGCCGGCCTGTCTGTCCAAAATAACAGCAGGAAACATGACTTGTCCTGTCAACACCCCTATTGAAGTGTTGGTTTCACGCAAAGCGACTGATATTGTCGCTTGGTTGAAGGAAACGTCCGTCATTGATCTTTTGGTAAATGTCTTGTAATTATTACACTGGCTATTACCTGGATTTGACATATCATTTTTTTTTTTTACCGCCCTCTCGTGTCTAAGAAGTTTGTCAGAAAGTAAAAATAAATAAAGTGTGGAGGCTTGATTTTATTTTTATTTTTTTTCCATCCTCCACCTGGACATTTTTGCCAGAAAAATCCGTAAACCAATTAATAAAAAAAAAAAGGACTAAGGGGAAAAGACGGAGTTGTGGATTCCAGCTAGACAGCAAACGCGACGACCGCATTATCACCAGGTTAAGATTAGGCAAAACCGGACTTAAATCACATCTGTCCATGCTTCTGAAAAACACCTCACCACTCTGTACCGCATGCAACAATGTAGAAGAAACAATAGAACATGTCCTGCTTGAATGCCCAATCCAAAACCGACAACGTGAGGCGCTTAGAAACGAATTAAAAAAATCCAACACTCCCTTAACATTACCTGCGATATTAAACCCTAAGCCCCCCATTAGAAATCAGGTATTCAATTCCTTAATAAATTTTATCAAAGCTGCTGGTTATTATTCCAGTATATAATACTACCGCCGTGCATGCGCAGTCAACATTTTTTTTTTTTTTTTTCTTCCACATAATCAACCACTAGTCCACCAAGTACTATCACACGATTTGATAGAGGCCAAATCATTCTTCTGACTTAAACAAATGGTATGGTTGCATCGGAGTTACCTTGATACTGAGGGCCGTGTGCACCATAGCCATACAAAACATTATGGCCATAATAACTATCCATACATAACATCCGGCCAAAATGTCAGACTCATTTAGAAATAAAATAGGCATGGCAACAACGGAGTTACCTTGATACTGAGGGCCGTCTGTTCCACTGTCCTACAAAACAAACGATGGCCAAATCTAATTGAATTCACGACAACAATAGCACGGCCAAATCGCATATAGCGAGCAGTATTCGGCATAAAATATAGGAAATGGTGATGGCGGAGTTACCTTGATACTGAGGGCCGTCTATCTCATTGTCCTACAAATTCTTTATGGCCATCAAATGATAATGCATTCAGAAATAATACAGAGCTGTTTATTTGTGTATTCACCAAGTACTGAATCCATCGAAATGTTTAGTTATTTATCCATTTGTCCATCTATTTACTCACTTAATTATATATTGCTATTCATATTATGTGACCGACGGTCGGGGGGTGCCTGTTGTTGTGAGGAAGATATATCAAATTATTGCATCGAAAAACAATAGAAAACAAGAATGACTACAAGCCTCCTATTTCATATGATACAGGCACACCGAAGTGATACAGGCACACCGAAGACCATAGACGAGTTGGACAAGACCTAAAACAGAAGACGGATGACGATTACAAGAATACTAACAGCGCCTTGAGTGACAACGCCGCATAGCAAGAACACCCAGAATCAGAATACTCGACCCTAGACCACTCCGGACACGCTACCCCTTTGATGTTACCCAACTGACGCCTCAACACAGAATATGATCCTTTGGCTTTCACGCAATATAGAACGTAGACCTGCCGTTCTGTACCCCAATACACACTCCAAGCAATTGTTACAGGCACAGATTTCTGGAAGGACCCCCCTGTTCCCGAGGGCGTCAGTCGGGAAGTCGGCTCTAAGAGCCCTGAAGACGCCCTGGTTCTCCCAGTTTTTTCTGGACGGCTTTGTGCGTACTATGGGGTACCAAGACAAAGGAATCATACACGCGATTACAGTGAACTCACAATTACCAGTATAACTTAACAAAAAAAAAACAGAAAGAGACTTACGAACTTGTACATATAGCGATTCCTATTTACTTCTATTTATATCTCCTACTAATCTCGCATTGTTATTTATTATTTATCTATTTATTTATTTATATATTTAGCGCTGGAAAAGATATTCAATCAACAACGTAATGTACCGCGAGCAGGCCTTGTGATTTGAGGCGCGCGATCGCGCACGCGCACCATAACGCGCCTGAAGAGGCACTGAGGTGCGTTTCGAACGCGCGCCTTAAACTTTATGACCCCTTCAAACTTTCGCCATGACAAATTTTGACGCGAATCTGCCGATCCATTCGCGTGAAGATTCGCCTGACAGGGCATCCGGGTGAATCGAAACGGATTCGCATAGAATTGAACGTAAAATTAAACGTTACCAGCTGAAAACTTACGATTGAGCCCCGTTCGCCGATCATCAACGTGCATACAGTTATTGCTGTCGAAAACTGGACTCTATATCATCTATCTATCGCCACGTGCCTAGTATGTTCGCTGATCTGTCGAGCGTTTTCATTGGATCGTTTACGGCAGCCCGCCAATCGCTGTCATTGCAACAAGTGTCACGGGCCAACTTCCACTTTGCAGTTGAAAACGAAAGGATGAAATGGCTTCCGACACAGGGCCTAAAAACGCGGAAACAAATTAAAAAAACGGCCCTGTGTCAGTGGGAAAATAGCCTGAGAGATAACTTTGCATTCCATTTTAACGATGTGGGCGATGAGGTGGTACAGGCCTTTTGCAAAGTGTGCCAGAAACTACGATCAACTAAACAGTGCATGTGTATTGAGGCAAAATAGTAGCCGACGTCAGTTACGGCAAAAACGAAACTAGATACCTGCTAAAGCCAAACTTGATTAGACACGTAAACAGCGATGGACATCGCGAGTGTTTGAAAACTGAAACTGATTCAGACATTCCAAATTTCTGTTACTGAAGGCAAGTGAATGGATTGAATGATTGACAATTTGAAGTGATGATGATGACGATGTAAAAATTGCCATGTGCCTGTCCTAGTCAATTTTTTTTACAATTTGTGGTTTTTCAGAGTTTTATTTCTAGTTTACCAATCTTGTTTTCAGCCTTTCGCTCAAGCTCATTAACTGATTGTGTGAATTTTAAATACAAAAAAAACAAAACTTAAAACAGTGTTTCTTGATTTTATTATTACCTCATTATCTTTCATAGCTAATGTGGAGTAAACCAGTAAATATTAGTTCCCCCTGGATTCTCCTGAAACATTGCTGCGAGAATCCATGAATGGCTGGATTCTCGGCCAGCACACATTTATTTCAATTCACACCTTAACGTTTCAAACACTGTATCACACACCTTAAAAAAATTTAGGTGTGCATTTTAGGTGTGCTAACCACACACCTCGCACGATTTAAGGTGTGCTTTAATCACT
>JAVTVY010051899.1:0-27893 GCA_036873755.1 Hanleya hanleyi
GAGATGACTTGGGGGCCCTATGTGCTACCGTGAGAGAATTTATATAGCAGTCTCTGATTGACAGTGGGTACTATTAACTTTCCCGGATGTCACCGCTGGTGAGTCATTAGCGTAGCAACTATTATCGCCCTTAGTTCCTATTACCCTGGACACTTATCAGCCCAGCAGTACGGCACGAGGTCACCCATCCAAGTCTTGACCGGGCTCAAAGTCGCTTAACTTCGGTGATTTTACGAGAACAGGTGTCCAAGGTGATATGCCATATCAGGGAACCTTCAAAAGTCACAGTGAAACAAACAGCCAAGGTTTCCCGATGGGCACGACAGTGCACTCGCTGAGACATCAATAAATAATAATAAAAATAATTATAAATCAAAGTTTCATCAGAATTCGGTCAGCGCCGAACTTGCTGGTAAAAATGCCCTAATGCACGTTCAGGCCAAAAATAAAGGTTCTGATGTCAACGATTCTCCTTATTTTGTGGACGAAAGGATTCGGATGGACTCACCGACTGACTGACTGACTGACTGACTACCGGAAAATTTGCAGATGGTAGCCTACTTCGTAGGAATAATCATTTTTTTTTTTTTTTTAATGTATTTTTTAATGTACACAATTATAATATTCGGAGAGTCTGCCAGAAAATAAAGGCTTGTTGAAAATATGACATCACTGTGACGTAATCAGAGTGGACATCTTTGATTCATACATCAGATATGTTGATAGCTACAGATCTACGCCGAGAGATGTTTGACCCCAGTGATTATGCGAATTCAAGATGAAACCTCGTCTCTATGTCGTGCGCACGAGATAGGAGCCAACTCGTGGGAACGAGATAGCAGCTAACTCGTGGGAACGAGATAGCAGCTAACTCGAGCGCACGAGATACGCGCTAACGCGAGCGCACGAGATAGAGACGAGGCTCACTGTTCCCAAATCGAGGCCTGATTATAATTCAACATGAAGCCTCGCTCCTATGTCGTGCGCACGAGATAGGAGCTAACTCGTGGGAACGAGATAGTAGCTAACTCGTGGGAACGAGATAGTAACTAACTCGTGGGAACGAGATAGTAACTAACTCGTGGGAACGAGATAGTAACTAACTCGTGGGAACGAGATAGTAGCTAACTCGTGGGAACGAGATAGCAGCTAACTCGTGGGAACGAGATAGAGACGAGGCTCAGTATTGTCAAGACGAGGCTTTTAGCGCGGGGCTCCCGTTTTGGGTCTTTTCCAGGTCGGTAAGGAAGGGCGAGGGATTTGTTCCTCTCCCCCCCCCCCCCTCCCGCCCCATCACAAAATATCGTTCTTATCCCTCGAGCTAGGTGACCCAAACTTACCACACTATACCTTTGGGTAAAACTTTACCTGGAAATGTAATAAAATTCAGTCACATGTCGATGACATCATATTGCAAAAAGGCATTAATTGGTCAATTTTCAGTCAGATTTTTCGATGTTTTAATTAATGTGATTTTCTCCGCAAATAGTGCATAACATATCAGTAAATAATAATCAGATATGGAATAAAAGCAGATGTTGAATATCGACAGAAAAGCAAACATTTTGAAGAAAGATGCAAAATATAGCTTTTCTGTTACTTCTACTTGAACACCATTTTGATTTTTTCCATGATCCTTCTTTCCAGATTTTATGCAAATAGGCTTAAAGTGACCTTAATATGATAAGCTGCATAGTCACGCTGTGTCTGCTCTCAAGTGTATGTAGGTCCGAAGATAGGGTAGACAGTTTAATAGGAGGCGGTGGGTCATAATACCCCCCCCCCCCCCTTCACCCCTATTTCAGGCCTGGTAGGGTTATTGGGTAAATTTAATACTACATGACAAACCGAAGCCTATTACATACTTACGACTTTCAGTTCTACTCCCGCTCATGTCGCCGTCAGAACTATAGGCCTTGGGGAGGGTGCTGCGGTAACCCCACCATCCATTTCCTCTCCCACCCACTCCACCTACACAACCCTCTGGACTATACTCGAAGCGATAAATAATAATTAAAAGCTGACATTCTGTGATAGCCTATCACGTTGGGGACTATGGGTAAATTTAAAATGGCGGCATCAAAATTTTTGCCTGTTACGCATTAAAGTACCTAAAATTACTTTATTTCGCATTAGATAATCATTTCCTATTTTATTTTTAATGTATTTTTTTATTTACACAAATATAATATTCGGAAAGTTTGCCAGCAAATAGATGCATGTTGAGAATATGACATCACTGTGACGTAATCAGATGCTCACTGTCCCCAAACCGAGGCCTCAATGGAATTCAACATGAAGTCTCGCTTCTATGTCGTGCGCACGAGATAGGAGCTAACTCGTGGGAACGAGATAGTAGCTAACTCGTGGGAACGAGATAGCAGCTAACTCGTGGGAACGAGATACGCGCTAACGCGTGCGCACGAGATAGAGACGAGGCTCACTGTTCCCAAACCGAGGCCTGATCAGAATTCAACATGAAGCCTCGCTTCTATGTCGTGCGCACGAGATAGAAGCTAACTCGTGGGAACGAGATAGCAGCTAACTCGTGGGAACGAGATAGCAGCTAACTCGTGGGAACGAGATAGTAGCTAACTCGTGGGAACGAGATAGAGACGAGGCTCAGTATTGTCAAGACGAGGCCTTAGCGCGGATCTCCAGTCCTGGGTTTTTGAGACTTTTCCAGGTCGGTAAAGAAGAGCGTGGGATTTGTCCCCACCTCCACTCCCGCTCCATCACAAAACATCGTTCTTATCCCTTGAGCTAGGTAACCCAAACTTACCACACTATATCTTTGGGTAAAACTTTACCTGAAAATGTAAAAACATCCAGTCACGTGTCGATGACATCATATTGCAAAAGGCATTAATTGGTCGATTGTTCAGTCAGATTTTTCGATTCTTTAATTAATGTGATTTTCTGCGCAAATAGTGCATAACATATCAGTTAATAATAATCAGATATGGAATAAAAGCAGATGTTGAATATCGACAGAAAAGCAAACATTTTGAAGAAAGATGCAAAATATAACTTTTCTGTTACTTCGACTTGAACACCATTTTGATTTTTTCCATGATCCTCCTCTCCAGGTTTTATGCAAATAGACTTAAGGTGACTCCAATTTGATAAACTGCATAGTTACGCTGTGTCTGCTCTCAAGTTTGATAGGAGGCGGTGGGTCATAATAACCCCCTCCCCTCACCCCTATTTCAGGCCTGGTAGGGTTATTGGGTAATTTTAATACTACATGACAAACCAAAGCCTATTACAAACTTACGACTTCCAGTTCTACACCCGTTCATGTCGCCGTCAGAACTTTAGGCCTTGGAGAATGTGCTGCGGTAACCCCACCACCAACTTTCTCTCCCACCCACTCCACCTACACAACCCTTGGACTATACTCGAAGCGATAAATAATAAAGAGCTGACATTTTGTGATAGCCTATAATTTTGGGGACCATGGGTAAATTTAAAATGGTCTCTTCAAAGTTTTTGCATTTACGCGTACAAGTACCTAAAATTACTTTATTTCGCGAGAAGTGCTAACTCGTTCCCACGAGATAGGAGCTAACTCGTTCCCACGCGATAGGAGCTAACTCGTTCCCACGAGATACGAGCTAACTCGTTCCCACGAGATAGGATCTATGTCGTGCGCACGAGATAGGAACGAGGCTCAGTGTGGCCAAACCGAGGCCTTATGTGCATTTAACATGAAGCCTCGTTTCTATGTCGTGCGCACGAGATAGAAGCTAAGTCGTTCGCACGACATAGCGACTAACTCGTGCGAACGAGATAGCGTCTATCTCGTGCGCACGACATGGCAATGCCAATTTTTTTTTCTCCCATGTCCCCTGAGGGCTTCCGTAGAATACACCCCGCTAGCGCTATTGGAATAGCTTATCTAAAAATATGCTGAACATGTTATATTCCAAAGACAAAACGAGTTCAGAAATCGTTATCTTCTCTCAAGGATAGACTGATCACACAAAAGATGCATTGCTCAATACTGTTAGGGACGCTCTTAAAATCGCTAGTGCTATTTCTGTATCAGAACTCTGAAGATCTAGCAAATTATAATACAATGTAATTATCCGGGATAATCATTATAATGCAGCACAAAACACCCAAAGGCCGTCATCGATCGAAATTTCATCTTTTTTATTCATCTTTGAGCTGTGTCAAATCCCGCCAGATGGCATCAGAAGATATTCTGTACAGTTCCAGCATATTTCACATTATTTCGTTGTCCACGACGGGCGCTGATGATCAGCCAGTGAATGAGAAAGAAACTAACTGAAAGCATATCTGAATGCATTATATTACCATAATAATAACAACAATCGCTGGAAATAATGCCGAGTTTTTCACACCTTTGAATAGGATAAATAACCGTGATAATGTAACCCATCACACATTATCCATTATCAAATGTGAACCGTTCTAACTTAAATTTCGGTTTTGATTTGTACGTGGCATATTTTGAATTTTTGTTCATTGAAGTTTTCCAGATAGCTTTTGATTGAACATAATTTGTGTATTTCACAGTCCTATCAAAAGTCATCGAAAAATCGTCTGACATGTATGGAAATGCTTTCAGTACAGTCTTTAGATTTGCAAATTGGTAGACAAGAAAATTATATTCTTTGGGTACGGGATAGAATCGCGGTGATATTTCCTCGTCCATATTGATCGCATGGGACATCGTAGATGAAGTAAATGCAAATCATGAGCACTGCTATAAATCATGACCATATCAACCATATATTAAGAATGCTAATGTGGATTTTCCCACCATCATGACCTGAGAACTCAATTTGGAACTATTTATGCTCCACCTAATTCATCTCCGTTTCTTGATACCGGTATATTACTTCAATCATTGCCTCTAGGAATATATACATTCCAATTGGGACGACAGAATGCAACTAGAATCAGGCTGATCGATATCATTATAGAATACAAGAAGTGAAATTTGTGAAATGTGTATGTGAATGTGAATTTGGATCGATAATCGTTCGTCGTTAGCCAAACTTTCGATAGAATGACCTGTTTGTGTATCCGTTTTGTCCCATTTCTCCTTCCTCCAGGAATATTTCGGTTATCAAAGATTCAAGCCGTCTGTATATGATAGCCTAGCCTAGATTGGTACGTGATCCGTTTGCTATCTTCATTGTTTCCAACATATATGATTCATGCGGCATACCTTCTTATATCCAAATATTATAACACCAATCACCAACAATATTATAGCAATGACTACACTAAAATGTATCATATAACCATGATGACGATGTATTTCTAGAATGATCGTGTTCTCATTCTCGGCAGTCTCGACAATTAACAATCGATTTAACTCGATCTGACCTGGGCTTTTCGAAGCTTTCCCAGGAATGGGGAGGTGCCATTCCGCCCCTCCCCCCTAGTTATTGCTCTTACTCCTTTCGCTAGGGGGCTGAAACCTACCACACTATACCCTTGGGTCAAGCTCTACCAGAAAAATGGCGAAGATGGCCGCTGTGATGACGTCTCAGTGACGTAATTTTCTAAGCGGAATTTTTTTGGTCGATTTTTCGGTCAGTTTTTTCGAATTTTTCATTTATGCAATTTCTCCGCAAAAACTGCGTGATAAATTAATAAATATTAATACGATGTGAAATAAAATATTGTTTGCCCACTTCTCTTCGCGGAAAAGCAGAAATTTTGAAGAAAAATGACCAAAATATCATATTTCTGGTAACCCACGTGACCGTCATCTTGAATTTACCCAGGATCCTCCACTCGCGGCGTTCGGCAAATAGGCTCAAAACGGCGCGAGTAGAGGATCATGGGTAAATTCAACATGGCGCCCCCAGGCATGGTAGGATTAAAGTGGCTGGCGGGACTAACCAGTGAGACGACGTCCCTTGCAATAACGTACCGACGGCTGCACATAGTGTGGTGGATTTTTTCAAAGTGCTTTGCATGAAAAATTGGAAACGCCACATCTTTACCAGTGAAAGCACACATCTTCTGTTCTCACGGCATATCTACATTACTCAATATTGAGGTAAACTATCACTATCACGGGATATAGATATCATCCGTTTTACTCACCAGTTACCTACATGTACTTAATACAGCGTTGCTGTGTCCGTTCCAAAATGAACACAAACGGTTGATTACACAACGAAGTAACTAATCAAGAGAACAATCAACATTCATGAGAACGGGTCTTATCTTTTCAACATACAGAAATTCGCCTCATTGGCGTCTTGTTTTCAAGTATTAGATTATCTTAGAAAGGTTTTACTTCACACGCATGAGCGCAACGACCTAAGGGGTCACGTCCAATCGATCGAGAGGGTTTCACGATAAACGAGTCATACCGATAAATATCTCGTCTCGAAGGGTCCCGATTTATCTCTATCGATTGTCGTCTCGGTTTGCTCCCGGTTTTCCCTCGAAGTAAAAGCCCATCTCGAACCCCCTCGAAATAAATCGACTTGCTTCGAGAGTGGAATCGAGATGCCTTTAAATGAAGGTTTGGGCCATTCGGAAGGCGTATGCTGGCTCAATACTTACTTCTCTGTGGCACCGAGACTAATCTCGGCGAGCACATACGCATTAAGCCATGGATAATGAAGTAAAGTAAACATGATTCTTTTAACTTTATTTTGTTATTCCGTCTAGTGATCTGTAGTCGCATACTTGCTCTGACAGCGCATTTTTTTACGCATGGAAAGGAATAAAACATCACAAATTGAATTACATAATTTGGCTCAAAATTATTCAGTGTAAGTTGTTTCGAACCTGTTTTAGAATTCAAATCACTTTATGAGATATGTCCAGGTACTGCGAATTGAAATATATTGTACAAGTCTGGAATAAAATTTCATATGTTTTTTTCCTGAAGGTATATTAGAACGGGAGATTTTCATTGATATTACTTATTTGATAGGATCGTGACTTGAAAAATTATCGTACCTGGTTTCTTCAATGGTTTCCCCGATTTTCAGAAATACATCAGCTTTAAAGACCACAGGAGCGACTGGTAATGCATTGGACATCGGATAATATGAACAAATGCGCGATCGAAGTGTTTGAGCATTCCATATAAGCTTTCACACTGACAACACGTGGTATTGTTGTTGTAAAATGTACATGAACGTTGATTTAAAGACTAATTGGGCGCTAATTACTTTCAGTACAGTAATTAGTTAATTTGCTAGACACATGAAACTAGCAATAAATAATAGAACGGAAATATCTTATTAATCCCCACCAAAAGCACTTTTCTTAGTTTTTCTTTCAAAGTAATTAACCCCTCTCTATATTCGCTGTTGTTACAAGCCGACAGTTTCCGCGGACCGACTGTGGTGTGAATTATCAACACCTCTAGTTCCGATTGTCATTATTGTCATTATTAACATATACCAGGTAAGCTTATATCAGAAATAAACTTTGTTGATATAACTGTACAATCTCCTTACTCGAACTATATATCAAGACAGTAATTCTCAGTCAAGTGGAATCTGCAATGAATAATACAAAATTATGAAACGAATTACACACCGAAGATAAAACACCGGTCACACTTCATTTTTCGGTTGAAACGATCTATGTTTCGTTTCAAAACAATATTATGGAACAATAATTATCGCATGCTTCACTATCATTATTATTCAGATTATATCCAGTTGATGTGTCATTTATCCCGCGTCGGATAATAATCAGATATACAATCAATGTGTGAGAAAATCATTCAATTTTATATTCTTAATTTATATAGATACATGAAACGTTTTCTTCCAATTGGGTTCAGAAAACATCATATAATGGATATATCGATTAAACATTTAATAGCATAAAAAAAACAATCAGTTGTCGGGATTGTATTTTAGGCTGCGACATGCTTATACGACGATCGTCCCCCAAACTATGATACCCGCAAAACAATCTGATCGCCTGAGAAGCTAATTTAAATGCAACAAACGCGTACATATACAAATCGGGACCCCCTTCGAGATTACCGATCAATTTCGTGTCCATCTCGAAAACCGGGACGTTTCGATCGAGATAAAACCGGGAGCAAACCGGGAGACGTCGCCAGCTATTCGATGCTTCACATGCTTTCATTGCTGTGCATTCGCGATCAAGGAATCCCGATTGGAGGAAGAATAGTAGATGGAAAAACTCAGTCCTGCCGTTAGGCAAGTTGAGGGAATCTAAAAAAAGGAATATTTCGGTTGTCAAATAAAAAGAAAAAGACTATCGACCGAGAAGATTCAAGCCGTCTGTATATGATAGCCTAGCCTGGATTGATACGTGACCCGTTTGCACTCTTCATTGTTTCCAACATATTTGATTCATGCGACAGACCTTCTTATATTCAAATATTAGAACAACAATCACGAACAATACTATAGCAATGACTACACAAAAATGTACCATATAACCATGATAACGATGTATTTCTAGAATGATCGTGCTCTCATTCTCGGCAGTCTCGACAATTAACAATCGATTCAACTCTATCTGACCTGGGCTTTTTGGGGCTTGTCCATGCATGGGGAGGGTCCATTTCGCCGCCCCCCCTAATTATTGCTCTTACCCTTTTCGCTAGGGGGTTGAATCTTACCACACTATACCCTTGGGGCAAGCGTTACCAGAAAATTTGCCAAGATGGCCGCAATGATGACGTCTCGGTGACGAAATTTTCAAAACGGCATTTTTTTGGTCGATTTTTCGGTCAGATTTTTCGATTTTTTCATTTATGCAATTTCTCCGTAAAAACTGCATGATAAATTAGTAAATATTAATACGATGTGAAATAACATATTGTTTGCCCACTTTTCTTCGCGGAAAAGCAGAAATTTTGAAGAAAAATGACCAAAACATCATATTTCTTGTAACCCACGTGGTCGTCATCTTGAATTTACCCTGGATCCTCTACTCGCGGCGTACAACAAATAGGCTCAAAACGCCGCGAGTAGAGGATCATGGGTAAATTCAAGATGGCGGCCCCTAGGCCTGGTAGGATTAAAGTGGCTCTCGGGACTAACATGTGAGACGACGTCCCTTGCAATAATGTACCGACGGCTGCACATAGTGTGGTGCATTTTTTCAAAGTGATTTGCATGAAAAATTTGAACCGCCACATCTTTTTACCAGTGAAAGCACACATCTTCTGTTCTCACAGCATAATCTACATTACTCAATATTGATGTAAACTATCACTATCACGGGATATAGATATCATCCGTTTTACTCACCAGTTACCTACATGTACTTAATACAGCGTTGCTGTATCCGTTCCAAAATGCACACAAACGGTTGATTACACAACGAAGTAACTAATCAAGAGAACAATCAACATTCATGAGAACGGGTCTTATCTTTTCAACATACAGAAATTCGCCTCATCGGCGTCTTGTTTTCAAGTATTATATTATCTTAGAAAGGTTTTACTTCACACGCATGAGCGCAACGACCTAAGCTATTCGATGCTTCACATGCTTTCATTGCTGTGCATTCGCGATCAAGGAATCCCGATTGGAGGAAGAATAGTAGATGGAAAAACTCAGTACTGCCGTTAGGCAAGTTGAGGGAATCTAAAATAAAAATGTATTTTTTTATATATATCCGAGTAGTTTATGTACACTGGAGACAGAAACATTGGTTACGACGAATAAGAAACAGCTTGAGGGGTTTGGTGGCGAAACGGTTAGTTGGAGAACAACCTAATAATGCCGTATGCAGGATTTCCACATAGTGATATGTCAGTTAGATTGGGAAGTTCGAAAACAAATGAAGCTTACAAATTGCGAAAAGTCGTGTTTTCCCAGAGGTTTACAAACATGCCTTTTGTATATTTAAACGTGTGTCCCCTGCGTCTACATCCAGATGACAAATTATCCCATGATCTTCGTAAATGAGTTTAAATATACAACGGGAAGTTCTCGTGCTGAACTCCGTAGTTACAATTGCAAATCCTGTCATCCCGTAATAAAATCGATTTGAGAGCATCCGCTTCTAATTTGCATCAATCGAGAGAAATACAACGACAAGAGGTGCTTCATATGTAAATTCACCGATCATGCTAAACCTACTGATAGACTGGTCGATCTGGGATGAGGAAAAAGGAAGGATAGTGTCTTTTCAACATGGAACATATTAAGGTAAATATTAACCCTATCTGGCTTGGGCTTTTTGAGACTTATCCAGGCTTGGGGATGGGCCATTTCGGCTCCCCCTATTTATTTTTCCTACCCCTTGAGCTAGGGGGCTGAAACTTACCACACTATACCTTTGGGCCAAATTCTACCAGTAAATGTAAAAAAAAAAAAAACAAGATGACCGACTTAATGACGTCACATTGACGTCATTCCAAAAACAACATTTTTTGGTCGATTTGTCGGTCAGATTTTTTTTATTTTTCATTTATGCAACTTCTACGCAAAAACGGCGTGATAAATTAGTAAATATTGATGTGCTGTGAAATAAACTAGTTTTTGCCCACTTTTCATTGCGGAAAAGCAGAAATGTTGAAGAAAAATGACGAAAACATCATTTTTCTGCAACCCCACGTTGCCGCCATTTTGAATTTACCCATGATCCTCCACTCGGGGGTATGCACGTGGCCGTTATCTTGAATTTACCCATGATTCTGCACTCGGGGGGTATGCAAATGGGTTCAAAATGACCCCAAGATGATAAACTGTAAATTCACGGAGTGTCAGCTCACAATTTGTTGTCGTTCCGGAGATAGCGCAGAAAGTTTGGTATGGGGCCATTGTGTCCCTCCCCCCCCCCCCAGTACTGGTAGGGTTAAATCTTTACTTCGATGTATTGCCCAGGTTCCTGTACACTGGATGCCGAAAACGTTATTTCTTGTTCAACTCGTGCAATCTTATCCCATCTTATCGGCAAAGTCTTTCATTACGGAATACATCCCGCTGACGCTAATGCAATTACCCATCTAGCGATATACTTATAATATTATATGCTAAACATAAAACTCCAGATAGTCGTGAAGGGACAACAGCTAGATGAATCAAATCCTGCTGTTTATTAAAATTTTCTCGTCATATTAGATGTAATCATCTTTTGGGCAGTGCAAAAGCTGCGCCAGATTGTATTAAAAGATATTCTGTACAGTTTCAGCTCCACCATATTTCACACTATTCCATTTCCCGTGAAAGGCCAATGGTCAGACAGAAATTACAGCAAAGCATATATATATATATGTGTGTGTATGCATTAAAGGACCTCGCACGTTAAGATGGACAAATCGCCCCACGAGCATACCTTTCCGAACGGATCACGTGACTCCACTGGAATTGAATAAACCCCGAGTGACGAGCATGACCACGGTTTGTCAGGCTAAGCATTATTACTCGTTGTTTTACACGCATTCTCCGTGTAATTAAATCGATCTTGTTAGATGATATCCGCGTGCCTTACCTGTTGTGTTAATCACGTTACATGTAATACAAATGGCGAATACTGAAAATAAAATAAATAGATAGTATTCGTCGCTCACTCAATCGAGTGTCCCGATACTCATTAAAAGGGAACTTTTCGCAGGACCACGTTTGCAGTGTACAAAAAATATATGCTCTCCTTTGCAGACCTTTGTTGTGTGATGCAAATCTCGACCAGACAGAGTTATAACGTGCAGAGAACATTGGTAATATTTGTTGAATTTTATATCTTGAAATAAAAAAAAATCTGAGCATTCTTTCATCAAACAAATATTCGCATATGTACTGTAATCATGATACGAAAGCGAAAAATGCATTAAATTATTGTTTTGAAACATTTTTTTCATTCGAACCAGCAGACCACCATCAATCCACCTTCGATACCCATCAATTTGGCCATCTCCTACTCTTACAAGTAATATAGCTTCAGTTATCGTATTTGAAATTGAGAACCATATGACAAAACATTATTTCATGAAGTTTTATTTTTTCATATGAAGATAAACGATAAGCAAAACGTGGTTGTTAGGCTGCTACCGATCAAAGAGAGCTTTATTATGTGTAAATATTTTTTGTCTGGTTATAGTTTATCTTCATATGATTACAGAGAGGTAAACGAGACTTTTCAAAACGAAAACTGTCAATTTTATACTAGCCTACCACTTTGAAGAGTTATTGTTAAAAAATCATGCCACTCAAGCGCCCATTATCATCAAAATGGCATAGTTAATGTTAATCGAGATATCCATTTTTGGTGTTTCATTCCTCAACTTGAACCGTACTGATCTGGGACGGTTCGTCTATCTTAACGTACGAGGTCAATTCAGCACAGCAAAAATTACTTGAGGGAATGAGGAGTTGTTCACATCGTTGAATAAGATACATATACATGGTATATAACCATGATAATGTAGCCCTTCGCAAAGTATGCATAATAGTAAATTGATTAATAGAAGATTCATTTAATGAGAGAAACACCGGAGCCACTATGGCAAGAAGTTCAAGGACGAAAATCGAGTTCTCCATTGTTATATCGAAACTGCCTAGTTTCTCGTTTCAAATTGATCCTATGGAACATTGTTAGATGAAGAAAATGCAAATCATGAGTACTGCTATAAATCATGACCATATTAGCGAACAAAATGTTGGTGTGCAGCTTTCCGCCATCATAAACCTGTCAGATCAATCTACAACTCTTTATGCTTAATCCTGTTCTTCTCCGTCTCTGGAGATATTACTCCAACCAATGCCTCCAATAAAACTTTCCAAATGGAACAGGAGAATGCATCTAGCTTCGGGCTGATCGCTTTCATCTACAGAATATAATACGCGAGATTTGTAAAACGTATATACGAATTGCCAGATTTGGATCGATATTCGTTCGGTAGCCATACAGTCGAGATAATGCATACATAATCCTACACTACTTGTCTGTATGTCCGTTTACCCCCATTTTGCGCCACGATCCAGCAATATTTCGGTAGCCAAATAATATGTTACCCAAATTATAAGCGGTAATTTCTCTCTCCAGTAACATACGTGAGCCACGAAGGTCCATCGGGTAATTGAAAACGACAGTGTCCGATGAGAGCCTAAAAAGGGCTTAGAACATCTTCGTGATGATGTCGCATACCACTACAATAGTTTTGTCCAGTATTTATTTGAATTGGCTACACCAAGTTAGAATTTTTAGCCACACAGATTGTCATGATGTCCGAGTTATGTTTTGGGACTGCCATCCCACAAACCCAGTCATACCACTCTGGGTGATGTGGAGATTAAATAAGAATGTTCGGTACCTAAAGGTTCCGGCTGCTACGCGTATGTTCTAATCAATCTAGTTGTGTTTCTCCACATTTGCAACAAAGTGCGGAGACATCCCTAAAAAGGGGATAATGCCTTGGAGGACTATATGATTTAACAGGACACATTTTACTTCAACGAAACTCTTCAGTTAGTATATTCTTTAACCTTCGCCATCCCGGAGTTGGATCGACAACTTCGTCAGTTTCACTCAATTACGTGCATTTATAATCATCTGGGTATCCGTGTTAGTCAACCAGTAATACAAGCCGAAATCGCTGTAAAACCTTTAAGATATCTATTTATTTACATACACGAACGTCATCAGGTACAATTACTTGAACGTGTTAACACATGTTTTGCTATTGACGGGAACTTACTGAAACAATTACAGGAGCTAACACGTCAAAGCGAATAATTCCACGAAAAGTTGCAATTGGCATATTTTTCACTCGCATTTTTGTATTCATCTTGCTGCAACCTGAAAAAACCCAACATTTTCGCGATGGTGAGATCAATTTGGCGTCATATATAGCCTAAAAAATGGTACCCATTACGACTGCATTTTACGAGTCAGAACGAACAAAATGAGACCAGGAAATCCATTTCGGCACGAAAACCGAACGGGAACCAAAAACCGCACTATATAGTTCCACTATGGTCCAACTTCGTTGTCTAACACTATCTGTCCTGAGCGATTTGGACCTGTCCGGTCCTGGGGGCCAGTTCGTCCCCATAGATAGTTATCTTACCCCCTGAGCGAGGGGGCTGAAACTTGCCGCAATACACCCTTTGTTCAACTTCTAATAGAAAATGTAAAAAAGGAAAATTAAGATAACGTCACGATGACGTCAAAGTGATCTCGTTTTCAAAAGAGGCATTTTTGGACGATATTTCGGTCAGACTTGTTTTTCTTTATGTGTATTCTTAATAATAATCTGGTATGAAATAAAACAGTTTTTGCTCACTTTTCCTCGCAGAAAATCAGGAAAAGTAAAATGACGAAAACACTTTTCTGATATCCCACATGGTCGCCATGGCTAAAATAATTATTTTATTTTGGGGTCGGCGAATCTATTCGCGTGACCCTTCACGCGAATAGATTCGCTCGAA
The DNA here is from genome assembly GCA_036873755.1 of Hanleya hanleyi. Lineage (NCBI taxonomy): Eukaryota > Metazoa > Mollusca > Polyplacophora > Lepidopleurida > Hanleyidae > Hanleya > Hanleya hanleyi. The sequence goes on from JAVTVY010051899.1 coordinate 14,379, forward strand.
CGAGCATGAGCGGATTACGTAGAACAATTGCATTCGGGGGCAGTCCCGAATAATTTTGAAGAAAAAAAATGCCTTGTCGGAGACACTATTATTAGTTTTAGATGAGCTAGACATTTCCATGAACTACTCAGCCCAACTTTTCGGCAGTAGATGAGAAATCCATGTAATTGATAAGTTTTGACTGCTGGAGCAGTCACTCGTCGTCGGTGTCACATTGAGGTGGAAATTTTAATTCACGACCATTAAGATGAGTTGTTGATATGGCCGTTTTTCCCGGGTTCTTTCTCTACAATGCTCTTGATTCCCCAAATAATATGCAATTTGTATGGTTACAATTTGTTGAATTCACATGTACAATATAGATCTGGTAGAAGGAATCAGATGTGAGATGTTTATAATAACCCAGGTTGTGCTTTCTTGGCACGCCATGGAAACTTGATATGCCTATTGTAAGGTCACGCTGGCAGAAATGCAATTGAGTTGAAGCTATGCTAGTAGAAACAGTGGAGTTTTACTTTTACGTGTTTCACTTAAATCTTGTATTTGTTCGCAATAATTGGCTTCTTCTTGTACTCATATTAATCAACAGAAATACAGGTGAATAGTTTACCAGATGCACTATGCTTCGTAGTCAGGAAACTTATATTTCATCAATAATATTGACGATGCCACTCGAATCACAGCGAGAAATACGATATATTGCCATTGGGGGAAGCATGCTAATTTTAAACCTTAGGGAATACAAGTCATTAACAGCGATTCAGGACATGACGGTGGGATCTTTCTGAAATATTCAGAATTTGAGAAATCCTCCGTATTCCGAGTAAGGCACCGTTTCCAATTATCGTTCGCGAATGAATCGTTTATTTCGTCAAATTTTCTCGAAGTCGCGATTTTCCAAGGCGCGACGGAATGTTTTTTTTTCTTCAAAATAAACGATTCATTCGCGATCGCTGTTCGAATGTTTTTTTTTCTGTTGGCAATCGTTTTTCAATCGAGAAAATTCTCGCGAATAAAAAGCGATATCGCGATTCAATCGCTTTTTAATCGAGAAAATATAAACGATTGAAAGAAAAAACGATTGAGGATTATAGCCGAAAATAGTACGCCATTGGTTCAGCCTGACTGACCCGCATACACGTTCGAGTTTCTAACACTTCAGTCAGACTATATAAAGTTCGATCATTTTTTCTTCTTCCTTTTCTATTCTTTGCCTAGTGTAAAACTATAGCGTGTTTCTGTATAGTTGGCGGTTATATAGATACGATGGGGATATTGAAAAAAATTGAAAAAAAATATCTATATATATACATAGGAATAATGGTTATGCATATAATTATAACTTCATATTTAAATATATTTTGTACGGGACACAGGCCCGGATATGGTCAGATTGGGTCATTTGCACTTGCAATTTCGTATATTATTTTGGGTATTTCTGTGTTTTAAAGCTGGTATTATTCCAGATTTCTTGTGTAGTATTTTTCGCGAACGTTTTTGGCATCTGTGCGGGCTGAAATGTTGTGTTGGTTCATCAGATTTTCGCTGTACGCGTGGCTTTTTTCCTACGATCACCATTTTCCTTGTGTAGATATATGGCGCTGTATTGAATATAACATTGTCATACGGGGATTTTGAGTCTTCGCAAGCACTTAATTATTAATATATAGCGCGTGCTATTTGTAAAAATTTTCACAACTGGTTAATCCAGTAAGAGATGAAATTATATAATATTCAGTTGGTTTTTGGCTTGAGCTTCCCTTTAGAATCATTTATAGTTCATTTATCAAAATATAAAATTAAAATAAAAAGTATTGTACATATGCGAATCCAACCGTTATATGCGATTCAATCAAAAAGATATGTATTTGATATAAATATGAAATCACTGCCGCGAATATTCTTATAATAAATAAAATTAACTTGATGGTGATTTTTTGAGCTTATTCACATCTCAATAGTTTAAAAACTGTACCAAAACATGAATGGATACCCTTTCCTAATGTACGTTTTACTATAACAAAATATACATATTTAATTACACTATTGTTCACCTTAATTAGCCTAGAAATTCTCGGCTGGAGGGCAAAGCTGTTCTGGGTTATCGCCATGCGCCCATTCACACCTCTATCAAGCCTGTGCCGTAATCATTCTGATAATGCAATCAACGAACTCAAATCCACCTATGACCTGTACCCGGTATTTACAAAACAAGATATTGTGACTATCATCCTGTATCATTAATACATTGTCGACTCACACGATTATTGAATAAACATGTAATTTTGTCATTTGCGCTTCGCCAGAGTAAATCTGAGCGCGAACGTCACAGGAAGCATGTTACAGGAATATGAAGATATTTCCAGCATACGCCCTACTTCGGCTTGTATGAGACTATGGATCGTGAATCATATATATTATTCGGTTATCTTACGCATTTATACAGTATAGTATAGTAATATAGGTTTTTCCATTGACAAATCCGCAATCAACATTACATGTAGTTCCCAGTTCGCGGATAGAGCGGCGTACGACGGCAACACGGCCTATGTGTCAAATATCACTCCGCCTCACGATTCTCTCGCGCCTTGAAAAAAACGATTCTCTCGCGATTGAAGATTCGCGATCAAGATCGGATCGCGCATGGGTAAACGATTCAAAAACGATATCGCGAGAGAATGGTTTTTTCCAGAAAAGGTTCAATCGTTTTTTCTCATTTTTTTTCTCGATATCCTCGCGACTGATTCGCGATTGATCGTTTTTCAATCGAGAAAATTGAAGAAAAATCGCGACTGAAGAAAAAACGATTAATGGAAACGATCCCTAACAGGGTTTCGCTCAAAAGTATATTCATTCTGCGCATGATTAATTTTTGGAAACGATCTTATGAAAATTGACTTGACGATAGATATTAGACGACTTGTTTGCCGGAATATTTGTTTCTAGTCGTTCCATCTGGGTCGATTCTACGAACAGATCAGAAATAAAGCCAAATAAATAAATACTCTGAAAACATTGAAGCAGAGAAAACTGTAATCTGGTCTGTAATCTAATGGTATTACATCAAGTGAGTCAGCACTAGTCCATGGGCCAAGATCCCAAATTTCACCGATCGGTACCACTCGAGGTGGCAAATTCTAGTAATGTTTTTCGAAGAGGTAAATGTATGTAGATGTTATCCATATGTGATAACCGTTGCAGATCGGTAGCTTAACGGTAGGAAAACACACTTTCTTAACCCAACCCCTGTCCGTTTTTCGAACTAAAAAAGATGTAGCAGGGGAATGGTTCCTCGGATATATCAGTTACTTTTGGCGCTGGAGAGCTGAAACTTCACATACTTTGAGTGCAGGGCCTGGCCAATTGGCACAAGTTAACTTACCTTAATATTGCTATTTTATGACGTCATAGTGACGTGATATCTTGTCGCAGCATTTATTGCTGAAATTTTGGTTGTTTTTTTAATTCTTTTTCCAATTCTGCTGGCACCATGTGACGTATCAACTTCGGTAAATGTTCTTGGAAGAGGCATTTGTATGTAGATTTTGCTCATATGTGATAATACATGCAGATCAGTAGCGTAGTGGTAGTTATGGTACACTTTCTGAACCCTCCCTCCAACACATTCTAAGCCCAAATTTGGGGGGTGGGGTATGATTTCTTGGATATTTTAATTATTCCTGTTGCTAGAGAGCTATAACTTTTCCCCCTTCTGCATATGAGTTATGCGCCTACCGAAATAAGTTAACGGGGTTTGAAATGATAATTTTATGACGTCAAAGTGACGTCATAACATGGACAATAATTTTTAAATTTCAGTAATTTTTTTTATTTTTCGTTATTTTCAATATGTCTTCCCAATTTTGCTGGTAAATCTTGAGGTAACAGATTCGGTTCATATTTTGTAGGGGATATTTGCATGCAAATGTTATCTTTGTGTGACAGCCGTTGTATATCCGTAGTTTATGGGTTGTTATATTACATTTTCCTGACCCTACCTCTTTCTGTATTCTCAACCCAAGTTTGCAGGTAGGGTATGGTCCTTCCGATATTTCCATTGTGGTTAAAGAGCTGAAAAGTACCAACTTGTACCTCCATGCCCTAGTTTTTATTGAAGCATCTATTGAAACATTCATATGATGCTGTGATGACGTCACCGTGAATAATAATTGATGATAATTTTTATCGAATTTTTGGGTTATTTTATTTTCTAATTTTTACTTGAACCAAATGAAGTGGTAAATCCTGTTGCGTTTCTTTGAAGAGCGTAAGCGACACACATTGGCCGTACGGAAGACGTGGAGAAGGACAATTAAGGAAATATTCCGACATGTTACGATATTCCCATTGATCCTCATCTTGACTACCAATCGTCCTTCCTATCCGTATCTTTCCTCCAATTTCTTTTCTTCTGTGATTATTGGTATGAATCTGACGAACTGGAATTTTCCGCTTAATCTACTATATTCGTTGACCAAACTTTAGATGTCTGCCATTTTGTTATAATTGCAATTAACCTTGATGAGTACAAATATCTTCTCAATTTACAAATGCTGCAACATATTGCCACCCATTATAATGAATTAATGTTGGCAATCTTCGAATCTTTATCGTTTCTAAGACGTTACCCTTTCTTGCTGTCTTGGCCATCGATTGCTTGCTAATCCAGGTTGGTCATCCAGGTTGTTCTTTCGTGGCACCCCAGCATATTTTATGTTTCTGTCAAGCAAACGTGATTGGTAGATATCTGTATTTGAAATGCGATGTTTGCTGCTTAAGGTGCATAAACATTACTCTTTTAGAGCTTTTCAGAAAATAGTGATGCCACTATTGCGTCTGGAGATTATCTCGTGAAAGCTGCTGCCTGCTGGGATCTGCATAAATGCATGCCCAATTGCCTCTTCCAGAGATTGCAAAAGAAGATAGAAATACAGAAAATCCTGTACCATCAATAACGTGTTATACAGTATTCATATCGTATCAAAACAAACATGATAGACCTACTGAGGAATCTGATGGTGGCAAGATATTCAGGACACCAACAAGGTAACTCCTTGGTGATTCCTTCCCCGCTGCAAGGTCATTCCCTTCCCCTATCTCTTCTACGGTTGGGAGCCCTGGCAAACGGCTTTCACGAACGTAAATAATTCATGAATGATGTCGCCTACTCTGTCAGCCAATGAAGTATTTCGCTCTGCTTTGATCAAAGGTCACAGGGGTCCGGCGCTGAGGTCAAAATGTCAGTGTGCGTCAATCGGCATCTCAGCCAAACAGAAGCGCCACAAGACCACTCCATATTTACCTGTAAACATGAATGTCAACTCGTCTCATTAGTGTTAAGGTATACCATGGTATTCTCTATGATGATTCGCACCTGAATGTTCAAGGTTTGGCCGAATGAAAACGAGTATCTTAAGGGAACTATGCATGCGTGGTAACGTCATCATAGGCTTCGTCATCAATCGGATTGATGACGATACTCGATTGTGAAATGCTGCAAACCTGAAACTGGACTAACAGGCTGTGACCATACTCAACTGAGATGGTTGCTGAAAGGGATTATCATATATCCTGCTAACATCTCTAATGGAACATGAAAAATGACAGCGTTGATGCAGAGAGTATGCCTACATCCTCAGCTGCAGAGACGGATAGTTCTATAACAATGCCCAGAAATTATTTCACTTCCACTTAACCATATCTGCCCTGGGCTTTTAGGGACCTGTCCAGGCCTGGGAGGGGGGGGGGCGAAATGGCCCCCCCATAATTATTTTTCTTATCCCTTGAGCTAGGGGGCTGAAACTTACCACACTATACCCTTGGGTCAAGCTCTACCAGAAAATGCAAAAAAAAATCCAAGATGGCCGCTTTGATGACGTCACAGTGACGTCATTTTCAAAAACGGCATTTTTGGTCGGATTTTCCGAATTTTTTATTTCTGCAATTTCTCCGCAAAAACTGCATGATAAATTAGTAAATATTAATGTGATGTGAAATGAAATAGTTTTTGCCCACTTTTCATCGCGGAAAAGCAGAAATTTTGGAGAAATGTGACAAAAACATCATTTTTCTGGTACCCGACGTGGCCGCCATCTTGAATGTACCCATGATCCTCTGCTCAGGGGGTTATGCAAATGGGCTCAAAATGACCCCAATATGATAAACTATAAAGTCCCGGAGTTTCAGCACTCCATTTTTCGTCGCTCCGGAGATAGCCCAGAAAGTTTGGTAGGGGGGGCCATAATGGCCCCCCCCAGGCCAGGTAGGGTTAAACTAGCTGCCCATATCCCATTATAATGAAATGATTTGCCTTAAAATGAGGCACATGTATGACCAGGCAGTTTGGAAATATTGTTCAGAAGTTGAATGGAGCTAAATCCTTTGAAATCGAGTATGTGATAGGTTTAACGATACACCATTATATAAATGATGAATGGTCCCTGCATCAGTTAAACTCCAGGATCATAACACCAACATGCCCCAATTACACATTTTCCTGCATACAGTCTTGACCTGTTCTAGAGATTTGTGATGGTGATACAAGCATGTATGACTCTTATGGACTTTCTACATCAATAATCGAAAGACCTTATTCCCAAGACAATAGTAACACAAATTCTACACAGCCATAGCAAGGTAGTATTTTATGCAAGGAAAATTGAAAACCTTTTTGAATGACGCTGAAATTAAAGACATTATGATGCTCGTTTCACATCATCAAATCTGTTTGAACGTTCCTATTGTTCGTATACTAAAATCTTCATACAGCCTCATCATTACTGTTGAAAATTGTTGTTTCTGGATTGGTTCAATAGTTTGATATCCATTTTACATCACATACCATGCAGTTATGGTTAGAAACAATTTCCTTCTGACAAAACCGGTCAGACGCATTTTATTGAATTGAACAGAATAGTCTCCAGATTTGAATTCTTGGTGGTTTTGGTGGATAAATCTTATACAGTTGCTTTATCTCTTCCATCAACTGGCTGTACCATATTTAATACCACACCAAAACGCCGTGGTAAGGGGTCACGTCCAGTCGATCGAGAGGGTTTCTCGATAAACGAGTAAAGCCGATAAATATCTCGTCTCGAAGCGTCCCGGTTTATCTCTATCGATTGTCGTCCCGGTTTGCTCCCGGTTTTCCCTCGAAGTAAAAGCCCATCTCGAACCCCCTCGAAATAAATCGACTTGCTTCGAGAATGGAATCGAGATTAATCTCGGCAAGCACATACGCATTAAGCCCTGGATAATGAAGTAAAGTAAAGTAAAGTAAAGGAATAAACATCACAAATTGAATTACTTAACTTGGCTCAATATTATTCAGTGTAAATTATTTCCAACCTGTTTTAGAATTCAAATCATTTTATGAGATATGTCCAGGTACTGCGAATTGAAATAAATTCTACAAGTCTGGAATAAAATTCCATATGTGTTTTTTCTGAAGGTATATCAGAAGGAGAGATTTTCGTTGATATTACTTATTTGATAGGATCGTGACTTGAACAATTATTGTACCTGGTTTCTTCGATGGTTTCGCCGGTTTTCAGAAATACAGCAGCTTTAAAGACCACAGGAGCGGCTGGTAATGCATTGGACATCGGATAATATGAACAAACGCGCGATCGAAGTGTTTAAGCATTCCATATAAGCTTTTCATACGGACAACACGTGGTATTGTTGTTGTAAAATGTACATGAACGTTGATTTAAAGACTAATTGGGCGCTAATCGCTAATTACTTTCAGTAATTAGTTAATTTGCTAGACACATGAAACTAGCAATAAATAATAGAACGGACAGATCTTATTAATCCCCACCAAAAGCACTTTTCTTAGTTTTTCTCTCAAAGTAATTAACCCCTCTCTATATTCGCTGTTGTTACAAGCCGACGGTTTCCGCGGACCGACTCTGATGTGAATTATCAACACCTCTAGTTCCGATTGTCATTATTAACCTCTACCAGGCAAGCTTATATCAGAAATAAACGTTGTTGATATAACTGTACAATCTCTACTCGAACTATATCTCAAGACAGTAATTCTCAGTAAAGTGGAATCTGCAATGAATAATACAAAATTATGAAACGAATTACACACCGAGGCTAAAACACCGGTCACACATCATTTTTCGGTTGAAACGTCGGATAATAATCAGATATACAATCAATGTGTGAGAAAATCATTCAATTTTATATTCTTAATTTATATAAATAAATGAAACGTTTTCTTTCAATTGGGTTCAGGAAACATCATATAATGGATATATCGATTAAACATTTAATAACATAAAAAAAACAATCAGTTGTCGGGATTGTATTTTAGGCTGCGATGTGCTTATACGACGGTCGCCCCCAAACTATGATACCCGCACAACAATCTGATCGCCTGAGAAGCTAAGAAACGACCAATTTAGGTGCAACAAACGCGTACATATACAAACCGGGACCCCCTTCGAGATTACCGATCAATTTCGTGTCCATCTCGAAAACCGGGACGTTTCGATCGAGATAGAACCGGGAGCAAACCGGGAGACGTCGCCAGGGGTCCCGGTTCTGCCCTCCCGGTTTCAGCCGAGAAATTTCTCGTTCCATCTTGAAGGCATCGAGAAAGTGACTCGATTAATTGGACGTGACCCCTAAAGTAACGTGAGTTTATCTACGTTGGAAACTTGACCCGAACATCGCGTGTGCTTTCAATGGCCCACGCTGATGTTAGCACTCTACTCCTGCCACATATTCGATATTCTACTCCTGCCAACAAGATTCTGGTTTCGTTCTTAACACACATTCAGGTTCTCGTGCTGGGGCGAGATATTACCAAGTTCCCAGTATTATTTGGGGTGGACACTCAGCAATCATGATACATGTTGAACAGGAAATGTACTTCATGTCGAGTAGAAATTGTCAACACAAAATAGTAAAATTAGATCGACAGTCCACGTTTATGCAACATTACATTAACATTGTACATTAAATTTGCCTCGCTCTCTCATCGTTTGGCAAGTTTTTGCATCGAAGGACCTACTATTATTTAATCGATGGGATATTATCATTTTTATATAACTGTCCTCATTCACCCCAAAATGGTGAACAATACCTCCAGCTCACACACACTTATAATGAAAAAGATATATGTGTCACGCTGACGAGATACGATGGTGTAATTAAATAATTAAATAATAGCATAGGTCTAAAATGTATATGGTAAAATTGTTTAGCTCTTTAGACATAGGTTTAAAGAAAATATCTGGTGGGTCATATCCCGCCACCCCCAACGTTTGTCTTGGAGTAAGGATAATTTCAGGTTTCATAAAACGAGCTATAATTACCCTTAAGCTACTGATCTTCAAAGGTTATAACCTATGGGTAGCAACTACATAATAATATCAATTTAGGAAACATTGGTGAAATCTGCTACCTCAAACGGTAGCAGCTAAATAGGACGTATGTATTGAAAATACACTAAAAGGCCGGCAATAACTGATTTTCCGTTTTATGACGTCATTTTGTTCATTTATATTTACAGGTTTCTATAAACAAGGACCTAAATGTAGTGTGTGGAAAATTTCAGCCCTCTAGCAGCAAGAATAATAAAAATATTCGAGGAATCATAACCCACCCCCCATATTTGGATTCAGAATGGGGGCGGAGTAGGGTTCCGAAAGTGTCCTATAACTACCCATAAGTTGCCGATCTGCAACTGTTATCACATATGAATAACATCTACATAGAAATACCTCTTCAATGAACATTAATTAAATCTGTCATGCCAAGAAGTACCAGCAGAATTTGAAAAAAATCAATTTAAAAATGGACAAAAAGAGACAATAAATGGCTCACTGGGTCATTACGTCACTGTGACGTCACCAAATGCTTATGTGGGATGATGTTTACTTGTTTCAATAGAAGAGCACCTATGTCCAAAGTGTGCGGAATTTTAGATCTGTAGAGGGAAGCACAAGAAAAATATCAGAAGGACCCTACCCCACCCCTCAAGTTTGGATTTAGAACCGGGAAAGGGGTAGGGTTATAAAGGCTTGGCATACTACCCTTAAGCTACCGATCTGCAACGGTTATCACATATGGATAACATCTACATACATATACCTCTTCAATGAACATTAATTAAATCTGTCATGCCAAGTAGTACCAGCAGAATTTGGAAAAAATCAATTTAAAAATGGACAAAAAGAGACAATAAATGGCTCACTGGGTCATTACGTCACTGTGACGTCACCAAATGCTTATGTGACATGATGTTTACTTGTTTCAATAGAAGAGCACCTATGTCCAAAGTGTGCGAAGTTTTAGATCTGTAGAGGGAAGCACAAGAAAAATATCCGAAGGACCCTACCCACCCCTCAAGTTTGGATTTAGAACCGGGAAAGGGGTAGGGTTATAAAGGCTTGGTATACTACCCTTAAGCTACCGATCTGCAACGGTTATCACATATGGATAACATCTACATACATATACCTCTTCAAAAAAATTACTAGAATTTGCCACCTCAGGCGGTACCAGTTTCGACTCTGGCCCATGGACTAACTGCCTATTTGCCGTTTTAGCCGGCCTAGTTAGCTATACATAAAATGGATATGGGAAAAGTTATATCGTGTTATAATAAACTCATTGGGCAGCGCATCAAAGTCGCTCCCCGATTCAATCAAAAGAAATCTGCAAACAGAGCTAACAGTTGTTTTATTTTGGCATCATGAAAAGTGAATCTGCTGCGATTATATCCCTTCATCACATATTCTGTCCCCGTCACCTTTACAAAAATCTTGTAAACACAAAATCTTGTAAACTGACACAGGAAATCAATGCTGAATCCACAGATAATGCTGTGTGTATGGACCAACTTGACACTATACGTCAGTGTGTTTGCCGGATTATATTGAATGGCCGATAATCAGCACCATATCATTGGCTCATATTCCAGTTAAAGTTAGGGAACGGAAGTTATTTCCTTATTCCTTATTCCCGTTTCGATATTCTAAATCGCGCTATGTGAAAGTAGTATCCTTCATGAAAATCGATATATTTCGACAACCATTAAGTCTTTCATAACACGAATAGGACCATGTTTTTCCGAATAAATTTTCTTCCCTGTGAATATAAATTTGAGAACAATGCTTCAAAATGTGTGCTATGAAGTACATTTCTAATGGGTCTGTATTTGTTGCTCCCAATCATCCAGAAATCGAATTTGCGCCACTTTTAGAGTGGTCTAGATGTCTTCGTAATACATTTATCTATCTTTTTGACCCATTTTTGGGTGTTTAACTTGGAGATGCCATACCCTCCGAGACAACGCTAAATGGGTATTATCTGGATATCGTCAATTTACACCGACTCTATTTGTTGCTCCTAATCGCCCTTAAATCCAATTTGCGCCAGTTTTAGATTAGTCTATATATCTTCCTAATACATTTATCTATCTTTCTGACCCATTTTTGGGTGTCTAACTTGGAGATCCCATACCCTCCGAGACAGCGCTAAATGGGTATTATCTGGATATGGTCATTTCACACCGACTTTATTTGTTGCTTCCAATCATCAAGAAACCGAATTTGCGCCACTTTTAGAGTGGTCTAGATATCTTCCTAATAAATTTATCTATCTTTCTGACCCATTTTGGGGTGTCTAGCTTGGAGATGCCATACCCTCCGAGACAGCGCTAAATGGGTATTATCTGGATATCGTCATTTCACACCGACTCTGTTTGTTGCTCCCAATCACCCAGAAATCGAATTTGCTCCACTTTTAGAGTGGTCAAGATATCTTCCTAATACATTTATCTATCCTTTTGACCCATTTTTGGGTGTTTAACTTGGAGATGCCATACCCTCCGAGACAGCGCTAAATGGGTATCATCTGTATATGATCAATTTACACTGACTCTATTTGTTGCTCCTAATCACCCATAAATGCGATTTGCGCCACTTTTAGAGTAGTCTAGATATCTTCCTAATGCATTTGTCTATCTTTCTGACCCATTTTGGAGTGTCTAACTTGGAGATGCCATACCCTCCGAGTCGGCGCTAAATGGGTATTATCTGGATATCGTCATTTCACACCGACTCTGTTTGTTGCTCCCAATCACCCAGAAATCGAATTTGCGTCACTTTTAGAGTGGTCTAGATATCTTCCTAATACATTTATCTATCTTTCTGATCCATTTTGGGGTGTCTAACTTGGAGATGCCATACCCTCCGAGTCAGCGCTAAATGGGTATTATCTGCATATGGTCATTTCACACCGACTCTACTTGTTGCTCCCAATCACCAAGAAATCGAATTTGCGCCACTTTTAGAGTGGTCTAGATATCTTTCTTATACATTTATCTATCTTTCTGATCCATTTTGGGGTGTCTAACTTGGAGATGCCATACCCTCCGAGACAGCGCTAAATGGGTATTATCTGTATATGGTCAATTTACACTGACTCTATTTGTTGCTCCTAATCACGCATAAATGCAACTTGAGCCACTTTTAGAGCAGTCTAAATATCTTCCTAATACATTTATCAATCTTTGTAACCCATTTTTGGGTGTCTAACTCGGGGATGCCATACCCTCCGAGACAGCGCTAAATGAGTATTATCTGGATATGGTCATTTCACACCGACTGTATTTATTGCTCCCAATCACCCAGAAATCGAATTTGTGCCACTTTTAGAGTGGTCTAGATATCTTTCTAATATATTTATCTATCTTTCTGGCCCATTTTTGGGTGTCTAACTTGGAGATGCCACACCCTCCGAGACAGCGCTATATGGGTATTATCTGGATATGGTCATTTCACACCGACTCTATTTGTTGCTCCTAATCACCCAGAAATCGAATTTGCGCCACATTTAAAGTGGTCTAGATATCTTCCTAATACATTTATCTATGTTTCTGACCCAGTCTTGGGTGTCTAACTTGGAGATGCCATACCCTCCGAGACAGCGCTAAATGGGTTTTATCTGCATATGGTCATTTCACACCGACTCTATTTGTTGCTCCCAATCACCCAGAAATCGAATCTGCGCCACTTTTAGAGTGGTCTAGATATCTTCCCAATACATTTATCTATCAATCTGACGTCGTGATATGACTGAAATATAGATGAAAGCGACGTTAAATCCTATTCACTCACTCACTCCTATCTATTAATCTGACCCATTTTTGGGTGTCTAACTTGGAGATGCCATACCCTCCGAGACAGCGCTAAATGGGTTGTATCTGCATATGGTCATATCCAGATAATACCCATTTAGCGCTGTCTCGGAGATTATGGCATCTCCAAGTTAGACACCCAAAAATGGGTCAAAAGGATAGATAAATGTATTTGGAAGATACCTAGACCACTCTAAAAGTGGCACAAATTCGATTTCTGGGTGATTGGGAGCAAGAAATAGAGTCGGTGTAAATTGACCATATCCAGATAATACCCATTTAGCGCTGTCTCTGAGGGTATGGCATCTCCAAGTTAGACACCCAAAATGGGTCAGAAAGATAGATAAATGTAT
>JAVTVY010051900.1:0-28127 GCA_036873755.1 Hanleya hanleyi
AGGTAGACTTTGGACATCCCAATTTGGTAGGCTCCATCTCACTCATCTCCCCAAAGAAAGTTTCATTGACAAGGCTGCTGATAGAACGTTGATTGTAGGTTCCCTGTCGGCAAATGGCATACAGCTGAATATGCGTATCGATGCTCTGCAGGAGACCCTCGAACATGGTTTGTGGCATGCTCCTTATGTAGCCTCCCCGCGGTGGAGAAAAACATGCCAGGTCGACTCCCGTGAGAAGAAATTCTCTGAAAGCGAGTCGTCTACTGAGACGTTCCAGAGCAGGTATACCTGGGTCATCCTCAGCCTCATACCATTGTCTCACAAGCTTGCAAAAGTTCGCCTCGTTGATAAATGATGATCTCTGCATACATTCCTCGACTTCTATGGAGAAAGTCTTTCTGGCAAACGCGTTGTTCTGCTTATCAATCAGGTCACACACCAGAGACCTACTGATGACACCCTCTTCCGCTGCTTTCTCCCACGCCATTCTCGAAATACCGAATTCAGGCAATCCATCTTTGCAAATTTTGATTCTCATGTTGACCAACATGTGGTCGCCATCGAGACACTTGGGTTCAAGTTGGCTGCGCCTGTCACTCAACTCAGGATAAGAGAACCAGGTGATCGAATGAGAAATGCCTTTGATCTCCATCGGGTTTTTAAATGGACACGCCTGTTTCCATTGTTGGTGTCTGATGGGATACATAGCCTTGGCTGCTGCAATATTGATGATCATTTTCGATACGGGTAAACATTCATTTCCGAAAATGGCTCGCGGTTTGAGAATGGCCTTGGTTGCTATTTTCTTCAAATCCATCATGCAAGGTACAAAATGTTCTCTAACAAGTTGTTCACCCGTCCCATATAGGTAGCTCAGGGCATTAACCTTCTCAGATTTCAGCCAGGACTTTTTTGTGGAAACTTTGCATCGCTTTTCTAGCCATTCCATGGATCCGGCTATTCCCGCGTAATCCCCAGCGTTGAGATCTTTTCGAATAGCCTTGGACACCACAGCTTCCTTGAGAGCTTTGATCCCCATATTCTGCCACTTCTCGGCAATCTTAGGATCTCCCTGATTGGTAACGACTGAGCGCATATCAAGCAACACGTTTTTCTTCATCTCTTCCGCTGTAGAGTTTATGATGTCAAGCTCAGCTACTGTTAACTTGCCGGTTTCTGCGACATCACTAATCACCCGAACTAGGGCGAATGGCTCTTTGTCGGCCCACTTTTTGCTTATCTTCTGATTTGTGGATGTTTGTAGGCGCGCTAACATGTCTATTATCTCTTGTGATCGTGTGGGAATTGCGAGACGTATTGCTGGATTACCGCGACGGTTAGGCGCATTTCCGCTCGTCTGCTCTTCCAGCCCATCATGTGTATTGCCGGTGCCCGATTCCTTAGCTTGATGCGAGCAGGGTGTGACTTCCGGTTCATGCTGTTGGATGAAATCTATGGCATCCGATGGCAGATTATCGATGAATCCAGGGTCCACATAAGCGGTTTCACTCTCTTCCTCCAAAATGGAGGCTGAGGCAAAGTCATGATAAAACCACTTCAACTTTTCAGAACTGACGAATAGTTTTCTCCCATGAGCGATAACAGAGGCGTCAACTGGCGAATTCCCTATCTCGATCAGCAGTTCCTCTTTAGATTTCGTCTTTGCCTCTTCCCATACATCCTTTCGCAACTGAAGAAGAGTCAGGGGCTTCTCTTTGAGGCTGCGGTTTGCCATCTTAATCCACTGGCCGTCAAAGTTGATGCAAGCCACGTGGATGTTTCTCTCAAAGCAGGCCTGTAAAACCTCCTCACACATGGCTCTCATCTTCTCTACGGAGAGGCTGTATCCCTTCATGGCATATGCTACTGGGAGGGAATGGGGGATCTCGGCGTGCCAATTTCTGTTGGTGTCGCTCAATAACCACACGAGAACCTCTGTTGCTTTTTTCCTTTTTAGCTCAGATGACTCCTGAACAGCCGCGCGGACGTGTGCTAGATTTTCCGAGTTTTCGGAGAGAGCTGCTAATGCTGGAGACGCGGTTGGCATCGGGTAAGCATACGGTGAATCATAGGTGACCTGAATCAATGTTCGAGTCGCACGCCTTCAAAGATGGAACTTCCCCTAGAAAATGTACGTTGTCTTCTAGAAATTTCTTGAGTTTTGGTTTTAGTTTCTTGGATTCTTCACTCAACCGTGTTAATTTTTTGGGAACTTCAGCTCCATATATCCGATTGATTTCCCCAATCACTTCTTGCCACAGGTCTTCGTTATGCTCCACCAGAAACACAGTCGAACTCTCTGGGCTCCAGCTAAGATATACCACCTGCTGCACATGCATCGAAGCCATCTCGGCGAGGAGCTGTGTCCCGTATCGTAATGGTATCTCGTAGTGCACTGGTGTCTTGTAATCTTGCGGGAAAGGACATTTGAATTCTACTGCAAGCAGTGGTTCAGGGGGAATAAATACATCTGCTGTGACGTTTGGAGCATCGTAACTGATACTCCCATCCGGCGACACGATGATCAGCGGAACGTCTTCAGTATTCCTTATCAGATGAACTCCTTCTTCGTAATACGTGCATCCAGGGAAGAATAATGGCATCACTCTTCCAACAAGAGTGGCAAGTGCGTGTATTTCATTGTCTGTCCCATACTGCATATACATTTGCGTTTGTGCGTCATATGTGGTGCTCTCCGTTGGTTCTGCGCTTACTGTGAACACATCTCCAGCCGACTGTAAAGCAATTTTAGCAGTTTTGCTAATCTTTTCTTGTTGTTTGCTTAACGTCTCCATTCCCAGCGCCGAATAAATGGTACTACCCGTCACGCGCACAGAGTTTCTGATTTTGAACCAGAGTTCACTTCTTTGCTTAACAAACCGGATATCTGACACAGGTGACTCCGTGGTGACTTTCAGTTGAACAACGTTGAGCTGATAGCTCATGTCCAGTGTGTCTGCTAGAATGAGCTCCCTGTTAGAAGAGAGTATTGAAGAGCCAATCTCCTTGCAGATACAGGTTTCCTGCTAGCAGGTTCTTGATGCAGGTTTTTACCTGGTAGAGCCTGGCTTTGGTACTGCTTATCGCGAACACATACTTCGAAGCTCGCCAATCGGTGCCGGCCTGCGACTGAAACTTCTTCAGTGCGAACATTTGATGGATCACGACCTTTCGAAGGTCCTTCGGATATGACACGAACAATATCCAGTAAACTGGAAATCACATCTGATTTGATAACTTGACTAGCAGTGCTGTGCAGATCTTCCAGAAGACGCTGGGTGTAGTCAATCTGTTCTATATCTGTCTGCATTTCTTTCTGAAGCGTCTCAAAACTTATCTCTTCGTGTCCAAATAAATCTATATCTTCACCCGTGGCAGTTAGACCTGCTGCTACTTTCTTCCCGTCAACACTCAGGACGTGCGAAACTGGCGAATTCTCTTTGATCTCAGGGGTCTTGTTAATAATGCCAGCCTTTAGTTCCCTAGGTAGGCATTCTACTCCATTAAAAGCTCGAATACACGTGATATGAGGAACGGCGAAATTGATCCTTGTCGATGCAGTATCCTCCCTTGTTTCTCCCGATAATGAAAACTGATCCCAATCTCCTTGTATTCCATCCGTAATCTGGTCCAGACTGCCCTTTGATTCATTCGATAATGAAATTTCATCCACACTGGCTTGTGTTACATCCATTGATGAACTTCTATTCAGGCTGCTTTGTGTTTCATCCAGCAATAATATCTCATCCAGGCTGCCTTGTGTTTCATCTAATAATGACATCTGAGCTATGCTGTCTTGTGTTTCATCCAATACTGAATTGTGATCCAAACTGACTGATACTTCATTTGATGAGGAATTTTGGTCGGTCGATCTGTTACCAGAAAGAAATCGTATGCAGCCTCCGTGGAACAACTTGTATACGACGCGCCAAAAAAACCATCGTATTGTGGCTGTATGTCATCAGACTGGAATTTTCAGTTGAATACCACCTGACCACTTCCAGAAACAAAGCTAATGCAATGTTGTCCATCGGGAATTTGCCCTCCTTGATCAGTTGAAGGAAAGACGAAAAGTCATGAAGCATGCCAGCCATATACAACCTCTCACACACGTCGGACAAAACTGTCAAATTTTGTTTATAATAATCGTTCCAGTTCCCATGCTGACAAAACAAAGTTTTTTTGGTTGTTTTTCTGCCCAGTGTCTTTTGTGGGGCATACGGTTTTACTACTGGTATGCTTTCTACTGTATTTTCTGGGGTTTCGGGCAGACCTAGGGATGTACTGGCGTCATCCGAGGATATTCTCATGTGTTGAGGGGTTTTGGGTCCCAAGCTTTTCTTGGGCACGAGTATTTTTCGTAAGCCTGTAGAAAGTTACGAAAAATGAAGGAGAGACTAGAATAAAGTTCTAGAGTGTATAACTCTCTTCAAGCATTATATGGGAAATTTTAAAGAATGTTTAATTGTGGAACAACTGGATTTCAGTCAAGAAAAACACAGCTAGAGTGCGTGTACAAGAAATATGCTGAAAATATGGCGAATGGCAGCCATCTACTCCCTCATCACTAACTGATCCCCAAGACCCATTCTCCACCCGGATTCCTCAACGTTTCAGGGATCATTTTCCCTACTACTGTCCGTCCACTCCCTGTACAAAATCACTTTGACCTATGCTTCATCTTCGTCGGCGTCGGGCCTTACAACAGACTGGAATATTCTGGATAAGAAGCTGCACTCCGTTAACATCCACCTCGTTTTACAACGAGTCGTTTGCTTACACCTGACCGTTACACGGATCACTGGCACATTACTTTGGGCAGCTTGATTCCTAGCACACTGGAATATAGCTTGAACTGAATGTCTTAAGTTCACCGCTATGTTATTTGAGTTGGACGCGATAGCTTAGATATGATAGCCGCCGCCTTGCAACGGTAGGACCCAGTTTCAAGCGAAGCCTGTAATCAATTCGCGGCTTACCAAGACATAAAACTGCGATCACTCTTTGTCCCCTTCCGCTTCAAATACCACCTTCCTTTGCGCTATGTATCACCCATAATATTAGTTAGACACCACTTCTACACACGATCACATAGGCCCGGTAGCGGTTTTCAACAAATACCAGAACCTAGGAAAAGCTCGTACCTCGCCCTCTTCCAAAATCCGAACCTCCACCAGATATCCACGAACGCAGCGAGCGAGTTTAAGAAAACGTCCCACACACTGAGCATATGTGATGATTAGAAATGGTGTCTAACTAATATTATGGGCGATATATAGCGCGAAAGAAGGTGGTATTCGAAGCGGAAGGGGCAAAAGTAATGGCATCGCAGTTTTATGTCTTGGTAAACAGCGAATTGATTACAGGCTTCGATTGAAACTGGCTCCTACCGTAGCAAGGCGGCGGCTATCATATCTAAGCTATCGCGTCGAACCCAAATAGTCCAATATCATATTAACCCTTTATTCACTTTCTACCACTATGATTTGTTTATAATACTTTGTAATTCGTTGCCTCACACTAACATCTCAGAGATTGAATCAACGCATCTTTTCTGTTTATTCTTGACTTTGGGATATAACAAACCCTTTGGGGTTTTCTCCCGCCACCCTAATGTTTGCGAAACTCATACTTTGTGATATATTGTAACTTCTGCTTTTTTCTTTATATATGTTGTATTTTGGATGGTGAATAAATGATACCAAACCAAACCAAACCAAATAACATAGCGGTGAACTTAGTATTCATATCTAGAATATAGCATGTACAAATCAGTTCAAGGTGTCGGTGTTTAATATGTGTTTTCTTAGTTATTCAATTCGACAAATATTATTGCAAAATTTGCATGATGCTATTATCATCCTACCAAGTTGTCCAGTATTTGTTCTCCGCTGTTTCACCCTATTCAATGACAAGCCATATTTTCTTTTTCTGACAGCGCGTGTTCCTGGAATAAGAAATGGTCATTTTGCAGGCCTTATTCTCTCGAAAATACATGATAGAAGATATTTTCTACATCACAGTGGGATACCAGTAACTCACATGGAACTAGAAATATAGAGCAAGTGGTACACACTCAGAAACTGGAATCTTCTGGAATGCATCCCACAGAACTCACTCTCAGAAAGCGACCATTCCACAAAATATGGTCCCATACAGCCTGTCATCTCACGTATGATTCTTTAATATATTTACATCACGTTTATGGTCTCATTGGTTGGTCATTCACATAAAAACATTCACCGAAAGGCGACGAAGCAGTGTTCTCGAAAGTGACTGTTACTCTTGACATCGGCGTTACAATCGCCAACATTCATAGTGTGACCCTGCCTGCAAACGGGTTACATTCGCCAAATATTTAAACCCATGAATGAACGTTTAATCACATATTCCTCTATTGAACAACGTTCTGCATATGATTACAGCATGACTATATTTCATATGCCTGAAAACTATCGCTCTCGGTGATCTCAGTTTCTTTAAATCACTATTTATTTGTCCAATTTGGCACGTTTGATTCGCTCTGGCAAATGTAGTGCCCGAGTTGTACCCGTTCTGTTGGTCATATGCATTATGAAATACATTGTATGAAAGTGTATCCCGATTCTAGGTTGGTATGGGCCTTCAATGCAATATATCGGGCAAGATTTTCGCCCTTAATAATCATAATACACGCGATCATTTCTCACCTTGGTCACCGGTAGATGGCATTTTCCTCGCAACATGATAGTTACATCCATCCCAGAATGCACTTTCCTCTCTCAGAGGGTTGTTTGCCCTCCCACCGTGAGTCCCTTCGAGTCTTCTGGTTAGCAAGGGAGGTAAATTGAGATACAATGCTGGAGAAGCCTGTGACGGGGTAAACAAGTTTCTTTGTTTTGAGCATGGAGCCTACATGTACTACAGACAGGTGATCCATGTTTTGAGGAAAAACCATACCGTTATGTCTGAATCGTGGTTGAATAGTCAGATTCCTCATGATATTACCCAGTTTTTTTCTAGACATATTTATATTGTGTGCGAATGGATGTGTTATAGAATATGACGCTCATAGAGTCCCAATTTGGGCAGGCGACAACGACAGCATAAATATGATGTGGACTGTTCGAGTCAGACTAGCGAGGCTCTCCGCCGACTCCGGTTTTAAAGGTTAGACGTCACTATTAATTTTTCTTCCTTTTTATGTAAAAAATCAGCTGGGCACATCCCAAGAAAAAGGGGTTCCCACGAATGACCTACCTTGTCAGAGAGAAGGGTTGTTCGCCTAAAAAATATCGATAATCGACTGAAATGCTTTGAATTCGACTGAAGAAACGGAAACTCGGCCGGTTATGTGATCATAGCTCGCTTAATACAGGTTCGATTCTGACAATCTTAACGTTCCGGAATAGCTGAAGAGATTTTTTAAAAATATATAGTTTGATGACAATTTTAAGTATTTTTATTTCTGAGATACTGAAATAAACGTGTCGACTTCGCTGAAATTTTTTCTGGACCGACCGACATGCGGTTTTTCTTGTCCGGAAAATTATTGCATGAACTGACTGAAATACTTTTACGTTTCCGGAATCCTCTACTTTTTTACGAATAAAATGATATGAAATTGATGCATGTACCTTCTACCGTTTTCCGTAAAAGGGTTCGCTGAAATAAAGCGATTGAAATCAAGACATTTTCGGCCGAATCGGTGGGAAAGCGGGTGACTGCCGCGAGTTAAAAACTCGGATTTGAAGACGGTCTTTGGATTATGGATGATGGACTAGACGCTTGGAACACAGAAGAGTCCGAAAATCCGGAATCAGGATCGCGGGTAAGTTTATGGGAAGATTGGTTATGTCGGTGGGTCGTAAGTGTCGAATTAAATTTAAAAAGCATAGTTTATACAAAAAATATCCTATTTTTCGAATAAATGAATGTTGGTCATGTAATAACTTACTGTAAATGGAAATAATATTTTTCTATGGTATAAGTATAATTTTGAATTGGTCATTAATTTTAAATACATATATTTTTATAATGGAAATGAAAAATGACCAGGAATATACATATTTTGTTCTCAGTAATTTTTGTTCTTGGATTTGTTATTAATATAAATTTACTAATTGATAATACATTTACACTTTTTTCTACCATCTTTCCCGCCACAACCTACCATGTCTTCAAAACAATCCTGCATACCACACGATCAAAAACGACTAATAACTTTGTTCACCAACCTAATTCTAACTATCTTTCCACTCTGGCTAGTCCGTGGGAAGGGTGACATTTTCCCATCTTCTAAACACTGAAGTAAATGTTTTCTTAGAGTATGTGGATTGAAAGTTAAAGAAGTCTTACCTAGGTAACCGTAAAAACAGAACTTAACTAAGTTAGCTATAGCAAACAATCCACAATCCGACCCATTGTCTTGTTGCTGAACACTTGGAATTGTAACAGTAATTTTTTCGTCACTCTTCCCATGAGCTGCAGAAAGTTGAATCTCAAGGGAAGTTGTCAACGAATTCCCTGATTTCAAACTGTCGAATAAATATACCTGATTGTCCTTATCTTTCCGATATTATGTCCGATGTTCAGTCACTTTTGAAAAAGCAGTTCGTTTGTTCAGGGTTTAGAGGAAACTGGTAAGGCTCCGATGTTTCAAAAGGATGAATGTCGATGGGTTAATAGTTCTCCGTTAGATCCATCACACTGGTAGGGATCATTTACTGAGAACAAAATATGTATATTCTTGGTCATTTTTCATTTCGATTATAAAAATATATGTATTTATAATTAATGATCAATTCAAAATTATATTTATATCATAGAAAAATACTAGTTCCATTTACATTAAGTTATTACATGACAAACATTCATTTATTCGAAGAATAGGATATTTTTTGTATAAACTGTGCTTTTTAAATTTAATTCGACACTTACGACCCACCGACACAACCAATCCTCCCATAAACTTACCCGCGATCCTGATTCCGGATTTTCGGACTCTTCTGTGTTCCAAGCGTCTAGTCCATCATCCATAATCCAAAGACCGTCTTCAAACCCGAGTTTTTAACTCGCGGCAGTCACCCGCTTTCCCACCGATTCGGCCGAAAACGTCTTGATTTTCAATCGCTTTATTTCAGCGAACCCTTTTACGGAAAACGGTAGAAGGTACATGCATCGATTTTATATCATTTTATTCGTAAAAAAGTAAAGGATTCCGGAAACGTAAAAGTATTTCAGTCAGTTCACGCAATAATTTTCCGGACAAGAAAAACCGCATGTCGGTCGGTCCAGAAAAAAAAGTCGGCACGATTATCTCAAAAATAGAAATAAAAATACGTTTAGATTGTCAGAATCGAACCAGTATTAAGCGAGCTATGATCAAATAGCCGACCGAGTTTCCGTTTCTTCAGTCGAATTCAAAACATTTCAGTCGAATACGCCGACCCCCCCTTCATGAGCGCTCGATTTTGCGCTACAACACATTGAAATCAGAATGTGACAAAATATCAACAGGGAAACAGCTTGGGTGCGGGTCATGAAAGATGGGGGAAAAATAGTTTTCTTTCTAAAATGTTGCCAGATATCTTCCGTAATATTCAAGGTCAACTAATTTTTAGGAAAATATGCCAACCATGCAAATCTTGAGACTCTTTTATGGCCAATCAACCGGAAATTCAAATTCTTGGCTTCATCTTCTATACACAAAATCTAATAGTGACGTCACACCTACAGTAGACAACATTGTAAAAGAATTCAACAAAATTGCTACCGTAAACTTCACAGACCATGTATATATATATGTATATGTGTGATAATATCAAGATTGTATAATCAAAGACTGAATAATTACACTGAAAAAGGGGTTTACTGTATATTACACTATGAGAAATGACATTTTGTTGGGGGCGAACTGTTATATTTCCATATATTTTATAATAAAAATCAAGAAGTTTAAATATTCTGTGTTTGTTGTTTTGTGTTATCATTCAGTGTTTCTAAAAATATTAAGAAATTTCCCTAGTATGTAACAGGCTGTAGTTATGTAAGAGAAAATCACCCCTCCCCCCATAAATATAGTAAATTTGAATCTTTATCATTATTGTTTGGTTTCTGTCCCTAGAAAACAGTTCAATGTCACTTGGCAAGAAGGACCCTTTCATTGTGATGTCATGTGGAATCAGTAAGATCAAAAATTATCAACCATATCAAACTTGATTACACTATTAATCCAGCCAGTTACATAATAGGGTATGAATGGTCACTGACCTTGGTGAGATAAACCATATAAAAGTTCAGGGTTTGGATAAATTGAACAGAAACAATTATTTTAGTAAAGTTCAATAGTCTCAGAGATATTTTAGAAAGGAACCTTTATTATAATAGGCACCATGACCCGAGGAATGAGGAAACGTAGACTTCGTGAATTTAAGCAGAGAAATGTGCCACATAACCTAGGGCAAGTTAGAGGAACTGATGATTGTGCCACATAACCTAGGGCAAGTTAGAGGAACTGATGATTGTGCCACATAACCTAGGGCAAGTTAGAGGAACTGATGATTGTGCCACATAACCTAGGGCAAGTTAGAGGAACTGATGATAGCTCATATAGGACAGAGAACAAATATGTTCGACTTGATATGGACAAGTTTGATAGTCATGTCAAGTCTGAAATTGGGAAGGAGGGCAACTCATGTATCAGTCTTCAAGATGCAGACATGAACCAATGCAATACAGGGATACTGAGACCAGGACCGCAACTTCCAACCTTGATTAATGAGTATATGAAGCCCGAGAAGGGGTTAAACCAGGATCCTGAAATCAACACCTACAGATTACTACATATGGAGAAGACGGCAGATCTTTGAAACTCTTCATATAAAGACCATAGGAAGATGAGCCCACGTTGCAGAGGGAATCTGCAATGGGATTTACCGAATTATGTTAAGAGGGGCATCGCATACGAAGAAAGTGTTAGTTCCGGTCGGACCGTGCAAAACTCTATGATGAGGTCACCACTGGGAGGACGGGGCCGAATCCTGCTGCACACAACTACAGACTACAGGTGGCCTTGGGTCACACTAGCATACCTAATACAGAAATTTGTCAGATTCTGAACGCACTGAATATTCCCAGCCCTTCAATGACTGGGATGCAGAAGAGTAGTTCTACTGTCGGAGAAAAACTTATTACCCAGAACAAAGCAGACATGCTGGATATTATAGGGGAAAATCAGAATATGAATCCGGTGCAAGACTTACCTATCAATGCCTCTCTTAATCCAGGCTGGACTACCGATACAATAATCCGCAATATTCTGGAATTTCGAAGACGCCATTTCAAGCTGCTGCCCAGGTCAGTTTGATGAAAGTGGAAAACTCTAAAATACGGATGGATTTACTGACAAAAAATAAATTGTGTCAGACAGCAAGACTGATAGAGAACAAAACAAGTGCTCATGTGAACTGTCCTGACCACAAAGGCACATTTACAGCTAATATACAAATACAAGCGTCTAGTCCGTCATTCATAATTCAGCCGTCGTCCACTAAAGAATATCCGCGTCCATAATCCAAAGACCTGTTCCATATCCATATAACAGTATTAGCACCAAATTCAAAAAGGCACGATGTCATACGACACTCCAGCCATAACAAATGTCCGGGTCAGGGAATGAAATAAAGCATGTTATAACGGATTGTGATGGTGCGTCTTTTCGGGCGGCAAGTGACGCATACTACGAGGGTCAGGTTTCAGTGGAACCGGTACACCAACTCGACACCCGGCACATAGGAAAGAGTCAGAGGAGTAAAATAAAAAAAACGTGAATTTCAGTGCTGACATGTTTCAAGGTACCACTGTAGAGAAGAGGAGGAGACAGCAAGGTAGATTTGCTGATGACCTGCCAGCACGTTGTCACGCGGAACACAAAATAGCACATCAGCATCTCCGTCTGAGTGAAGAGCGCCTGCGAAATAGGATAACATGTCATTGATGCTCTACTTCAGTGTTTCAAGGGAGATCATTCTCTTTGTAAAACGTATTCTTATGTTTGTAAAGTACTCAAGAGAAATAACTGGGTTAAAACAGCTGCTACCTTCCTGCTGGCTTCAGGATCAATTGTCCCTCACCTGAAGATGAAAAACTGAGAAAGTGTATTAATTATAGATTGGGACAGGATATCCTGAAAATGACGAAACATATGTTGAATACACAGAAATGTTAAATCAAAAGCATCTAGAATTTCGACGAGGAGATTTCTCTATGAACTGCACGCAAAAACTCTATCAGAGGGAGAAATGTGTTATCAGAAGGACATGATTATATGGAAGCCGGATGCGGCCATTCGTCGCTTCGTCAAATCGACTTTTTAAAAGTCGAAGTCGTAGTCAAAGTCGAAGTCGATTCGGCGATTTCACGAAGTGAAAGTCGAAGTCGTAGCGAAAGTCGAAGTCGATTTGGCGATTTCACGAAGTGAAACCTCGATCGAAGCGGCGAAGTAGCGAAAGTCGAGTCGCATTGGCGATTCGGCGATTCGACGATGCGAAGTGACGAAGTCGCGAAGTGGAATTCACTTCGCGACTTCTTCACTTCGCATCGTCGAATCGCCGAATCGACTTCGACTTTCACTACGACTTCGACTTTCACTACGACTTCGACTTTTGAAGATACAGTTGGGCGCATGATCGGGAATAACATAAAAATATGTAAAATAAAGCTTGTGGGGTGCATTTGACGAGTAAAATATTGAGTAATTTTGACCTTGACTGGATATTTTTTCGCTTTGCGGAAACCATCTTTGCTCTCAGTGTCTCCTCCGTCGATATTTTCTACTTCTCTTCCAATTTCATTCTAATTTTGTCATAAAAATACCAACAGGTACTCGGATTTATTGAAATGTTGGCTTTCTGAAAATATAAAGTTTGATGGTTCTACTAAAAATATTTGCGAAATACTGCATAAAAATCAGTACTGAAAACAACTGAGATCTGGCTGCACACGTCGAAACCCGCTAGATTGGGTATACAAGTATTTGGAGCGAGACTCAACAGTCCCTGATGCAAACCAGAGCTAATTCAGGATCATTTTTATACCTGAAGAACACCAACAAGGCAGGTGAGAAAAAAATAATAAAAAATAAATAAAAATCGGGGCGGGCGGTGATGGGAAACAAGACATTTTTTATGGGACCTAGCCCGACTACGCTTGTGGAATTATCTGCAGGTAAAAGGTGCAATCATATGATATTGTTCAGATAGTATCACTATGCCAACAACGATCAACCGCAATTTCAATGTTAATCACATTATGGAAATATTTGTTCAGGTGACATACGGTTTAATTGGCCACATCTGTGACACTCCTTGTTTCGCGTTTGAACCGAGTTGTACCTTTTAAATTACTCAGAGGTTCATCTCTCTCGCCAATTGTCATAATCCACCCTTATCGTCCGCGATGAACCCAAAACTTTGACATGATACTTTATGCTCCTTCTCTTCAAATTAGAGCCTTAACCACCCCCTCCAACACTTACACTCTCTGATATCGTTAGCCTCTACAGATACGGTATATAACTTTGATGGTTCCCAAATTACGAGCTCCTTTTCGGGTAGTACGTTTGTAAGTACGCCCGTATATGAGAACAGTTGCAATTGAACCTGCACCGAAATCAACGAAATGTCACCGATTCGCCGTATGGCAGCACAAAAAACAAAACAAAAAACAAATAAAACCAATGAAAAGCCTATAGAATCCCCTAAATATTCAACTTGATACTTTTTGTTTTATTTCCATATATGATACATATAGAAATTATCATAATTAAGATATGGGACATGTAAAATACAGTGACATTAAAACATAAAATACACATTACACACATAAGACCTATACAAAAGTCACGGACACCTCTATTATGACATAAAAACAGGTAGGACAACATGCACTCTTACATAAAAACATAAAACACTAAGACATATAAAACAGACACTAGGACATAAATACCTATAAAACAAACGCTATGACATGAAAACCTATAAAACAAACACTATGACATAAAAAACCTGTAAAACAAACACTATGTGTATGACAAAATGAAAGTGGGGGTGGGGTAACAGTCTTTACTGTTCACAAACCTTAAATAGGGGCCAACTTTCTTGTGAAGCGGAAATAAGGTTATTTCAGATCATGCGCCAACTCTGTCTTCAAAAGTCGAAGTCGTAGTGAAAGTCGAAGTCGTAGCGAAAGTCGAAGTCGATTCGGCGATTCGACGATGCGAAGACTTCGTCACTTCGCATCGTCGAACCGCCGAATCGACTTCGACTTTGACTACGACTTCGACTTTTAAGCCCAAGTCCCACTTAAGCGAAGTTGTTTACGAAACTTTGCGATGTATTGGTCGTAATGTTTCGTAATAAATCGCTTTACAAAAGCCGATTTTCCCGTCATTTGGGGCGAATAGATACGACATGTTTTACGAATAATTACGACTGTTTGCGATGCAGTTACAAAGAAATACGATACTTTTACGACAGTTAGCGATATTCGCACCCAAACTTAGGCGAATCAGAGCGAAACAGTTGCGAATATGTGCGATGTATTTGCGAACATTTACGAAGTGCATACGACTACTTGCCATTATTTCACGATGTCTTGCGAATACGTACGAAGGTTTTACGACGTTTTTAGGACGTTGTTATGACAGGTTGGGTCAAATGTTTATGATTTCTTCGTATACAATCGTTTCCTAAGTAAAGCCCAAGTCCCACTTAGGCGAATTCCTTTACGAAGCTTGACGATTTAAGATCGTAAGTATTGGTAAGATTCTCGCAAGCTATTCGTAAAGACATTCGCCAATTTCAAAATGTTCAAAAAATTCGCCAAGCAATGCGATTTTGCTTTAAGTCTCAAATATTCGTAATTTTATCGTAAACAATCGTAAGTCGTCGTAACTACGTTGTAGTGCATCGTAATTAAGTCGTAATTTAATCGCCTTATTTGTAACAGTTCCGTTAATAATCGTCAAAGAAAAATAAACACTAATAGTTACGATAACTTACGACAGGAAACGATGGTATACGAAGTAATCGTAAACATTTTACCCAAACCGTCATAACAACGTCGTAAAAACGTCGTCAAACCTTCGTACGTTTTCGCGAGACATCGTGAAATAATGGCAAGTAGTCGTATGCACTTCGTAAATATTCGCAAATACATCGCACATATTCGCAACTGTATCGCACTGATTCGCCTAAATTTGGGTGCGAATATCGCTAACTGTTGTAAAAGTATCGTATTTCTTTGTAACTGCATCGCAAACAGTCGTAATTACTCGTAAAACATGTCGTATCTATTCGCCCCAAATGACGGGAAAACCGGTTTTTGTAAAGCGATTTATTACGAAACATTACGACTAATACATCGCAAAGTTTCGTAAACAACTTCGCTTAAGTGGGACTTGGGATTTATCGTAACTATTAGTATTTATTTTTCATTTGACGATTATTAACGGAACTGTTACCAATAAGGCGATTAAATTACGACTTAATTACGATGCATTACAACGTAGTTACGACGACTTACGATAAAATTACGAATATTTGAGATTTAAGGCAAAATCGCATTGCTTGGCGAATTTTTTTAACATTTTGAAATTGACGCGGCGATGAAACCGTGGCGACGATTTTCTTACGAATTGAAGCGATGGCTTACGAATCATGGCGAATGTCTTTACGAATAGCTTGCGAGAATCTTACCAATACTTACGATCTTAAATCGTCAAGCTTCGTAAAGGAATTCGCCTAAGTGGGACTTGGGCTTTAGAAGGTCGATGTGACGAAGCGACGAATGGCTGCATCCGGCTTCCATATGATTAGGCCTGTGGCAGTGTATGAAAAAAGACCAAAGTTCCATGAACTTCACACATACAATAAGTTAGAGCGGCTAAGAAAAGAAGGGGGAGGGGGGAGTGAGTGAGTCAGTAAGTTAATGAAGTTAATTAGGAGGGTGATGAAAACAAACATTATTACTTACTGTTACAGACATATCAAATTGTGGGGGGTATGGCATTTGCTGCAATGGCCCTGATTAACACAGTGCATCCGCTCCAGGTTAATAGCATGTAATTCAAGAGTGAGATGGGAGGGGTTAACGCAGCTCGGTTTATGGATAATGTGGCTAACATCTAGCGGGCGACCTTCTCGATCTTCTACGGGGAGGTTAAACTCTCTCCTGATCAACATATACTGTATTCGATGAGCCCGAAATTCCCTCCTCCCACCCTCTGGCATTACTACCTGGAGACGGCCATATTCCCCTTGACTTGTTTTCGCCCTGCACCACAATCGACAGCCAAATTTGCCATAGTCCGAGGAAGAATATTTGGAAATTCTCTCCCCATATCTTTTAAACCAAGCATCCATGACTTCGAGACATGTGGAGGAACCTGGTGCAACATTGGGGAGTCTGGGTAAAATTTCCAAAATCTCTAAAGGTTAGACTTACAAGCGTCTGGTCCGTCATTCATAATTCAGCCGTCGTCCATTAGAGAATATCCGCGTCCATAATCCAAAGACCTATTCCATATATCAGTATTAGCACCAAATTCAAAAAGACAATCATAGTATACATAAACATAGGCTTGTTTCCTGCAAGAGAGAAGCGGTCAACAGTTTTCAATGATGCCGGCAAAACATCATGATGTTCCAAAAATATCAAATCCGTATCGCTGATCAGTATTCTTAATCCATAATATTCGTTGTAAAGTCGTCATCTAAAGAATGATGTATCTCAGTCACGCTTTGATTGTGACCGTTCATATGAGTACCATGAGGATCTTGAAGTACATGGGTTCATACGGCCCCTAGCCCCGGGTTAAGCGGAATTAGACACAAGTTACGAAACGTAACGCCATAGATCTTGCACGCTACGCTCGTATTTTGTTATCAGCATGCGATATGTATCGCCAAATTTGAGAAACTTTGAGTGGAGGCGCTTGGTAGTGTAGCCCTGTTTTATAAGTTTCTGCGACAATGTTTTGTGACGTTGATTAAAATCGTCACATTTAACACAGGGTCTAGCAAATGCTACTAGGCGTGATATGTATACGCCATATGCAGGTCCCACTGGAATATTACTGTCCAGAAAGGGATAGCTTACGATGTCGAAATTGTAATCATCTCTTTTGTCATAAAGTCGACGAGAGAGAATGCCCGCTTCATTTTTATAGAGATATAGATCTAAATATGATGTGCCTGTAGGGCTATCTGTAGTTTCTTTCAAATCCAGTGAAGGTGGATATATATCCTTCACTGCGTCATTTATATAGCGATTATCCACAGCGAGAAGATCGTCTATATAGCGTTTGGTGAATGAGAAGGACCGGGCTTTGAATGGATCGGTTTTTCGTAACTTGTGTCTAATTCCGCTTAACCCGGGGCTAGGGGTCGTATGAACTCATGTACTCAAGATCCTCATATGAACAGTCACAATCAATGCGTGAATGAAATACATCATTCTTTAGATGACGACTTTACAACGAATATTATGGATTAAGAATACTGATCAGCGATACGGATTTGATATTTTTGGAACATCATGATATCTTGCCGGCATCATTGAAAACTGTTGACCGCTTCTCTCTTGCAGGAAACAAGCCTATGTTTGTGTATACTATGGTTGTCTTTTTGAATTTGGTGCTAATACTGTTATATGGAATATGGAATAGGTCTTTGGATTATGGACGCGGATATTCTCTAATGGACGACGGCTGAATTATGAATGACGGACCAGACACTTGTAATTTGAAAGCGCCTGCATATAGTCATATTCAAAAGAGAACAGATATAGGTCAGCCAATAGGGGTGCACAATTATTACCCATGGGAATACCTATATGCTGTTGATAAATTGTGTTGCCAAATTTCACATAGATATTTTTAATGAGAAATTCAAGCAACTCTATAAACAAAGAAACATCCCATGAATGATATCTCTTGTATGTAGTAGAGCTGAAGAATGCTTTATGGCTTCCGACATTAATATATCTACGATCAGTTTTCTTGAACATAGATACTATTAATGAACTTAGACGGCCGATAAGGTCCTGGTGAGGGATTGTAGTATAGAGAGTCGAGAAATCCCATGTGGATACATGTCTGTACGGTATGTGATCTTTAGCAACAAGTTCTTCCGTAAGTCATTTTGAGTTTTTCAATATCCACATACATTCAACGCCAGAGTTTTTAGAAATAGTGGCGCAATACCTTTCCCAAAATGCTTTTACCTCCTGAAGGGCCCTCGTCAACAAGGTTGAAAAAGCTTGATGGTGCAGCTTCTAGAACAAGCTATGAATCTAGCTTTGTATGGTGATTTATGCATCTTGGGAGTCCAGTATACTCTTGGTATATCGTTATGTTTGGTTGGAAGACAAATACCCCTTTCCCTGGGAAACGTTTTGTGATTGATAAATAAATCTTCCAGAGTAAATGCAGTTTGAGAGTAGGTAGACATATTTGATGACGATATGTTTACATTCAATTCTTCAACCAGCACCTGGTAATAGTAATATTTACATATGAATATTATATTATTTGGAGCTTTGTCTGCTGGGACTATGACGAATTTATTCTCGAGATTTGCTAGAACTTTTTGCGAATTAGGGCTCCTCAGTGCTTGTTTTGCTTGGGAAAGGGTACTTCTGTCAATATGGCGGATTGTTTCAATGACCTTGCTCTTGGTGAGGTCCAGCCAATCAGCGAATACTGTAGGTTCAACGTTTTGTCGCTTAGGCCAATCAATAACGTACTGTTCCAAAGCAGACAGGACTATCTTCTGGTCGGCCTTCAGATTTATATTTCTCGGCTCTCTATATTTAGGTCCCTTCATCAGGAGTAATCTTAGGTCCTTATCACTCACCACATCAAGGTCACCAGTCACAACATGTTTGCATGGTGTATAGATAAAGTTCGACGATTCACAATCACACCTATAGCCCCCTGACGTGTATAAGTTCCAGTTAAACTCCTTGAAAGCATTAGAGTAATTGAATATTTTGGTGGGTATAGATTTAGTATACTCATATGAAATGCAAGGAGGTTCTGTGAACTTAAAATAGTTTGGTACAGTGTTGCCTACCTCTGGATCATTCAGAATTCGAGGTAAATTAATAATGTCCATTCCTTTATCTAAGTAGTTGAGTTTCAAGAAAAGCCGATTTTGGGATGTTTCGATTATGTTTACTGGACGATACAACCGAAAATACGCTATATCTTGACATACCTTAGTGATTTTGGGTGGTATTATATTTCCTGAAGACGCAGATTGTTGTATATCTCTGGCTATATGATTTAAAGCTCTCAGAGGTACCGCATACAGAACTGTGCGTAATCTATGTGTATTATTGGATGTGTTAGTGAAACCCACTAAGTAATTTAAAGTGATATGATCGTGAATCATCGCACTATTAAACTTTCTCCATCCATGGCTTCGATGTCTCCGTTGATGGGGTTTAAATAGCTGGGTAATATTGGATATATTTGAACGGCGGTTTGTAACATTGCCGAACCCACTGACATTATCATTTAAACCATACGGAAACACTGACCCAAGTTCTACCATCCAGAATAGTTCCCGCTCTCGGATTTTTCTCTCAAATCCAAACGGGGAATCCTTGATAGGTGGATAGACGACGTCTACGATCTGAATACTAAAGTTGTCCCAGCCATAGTCGGGTCCAGGAAAATGCTTACCTATAAGCAATTGCTTTTTCCTAAAGGATTTTCTGTGACCATTCACCCTAAGATGGAGTCTTTGTGTGGTCTTGCCAACATACTGTTGACCACACTTCTTACAGGAAACTAAGTAAATGCAGTTTGTAGTAGAACAACTAAGATCAACATACGAGTTTACAGAATATGAGGTACCAGTTAACGCGGAACTAAATGACGCTGAAGTAGTAAAGAGTGAACACGTGAGACATCCACGGTGTCCACATATAGAAATCTTGAAATTGTTACATGTAGAATTCGGTGCTAAACTATCATCAAGCGCGATGTTACAAGGTTTGATGTCGTGACCTTGCTTGGCGGTCAGAAATATATCTGTTATTTGGATTGAAAAAGGTCCTAATGCATTTCGAACTATTAGAGACTCGGCCGAGAAACCTGCACTAGGGTTCCTCGGATCTGTCTTACTATTATTTCTTTCTGTCGTATCCATTATGAGTGTTGGGTGTGCAGGGGCCCGGCCTCGGGGCGTCACTATTAATTTTCCTTCCTTTTCATGTAAAAAGTCAGCTGGGCACATCCCAAGAAAAAGAAGTTCCCAATATTTCGTTAGTACTAATGACCTACCTTCAGAGGCGGGTTGTTCACCTAAAAAAATCGATATATGGACCCTTCATGAGCAGCACATTGAAATCAGAATGTTAAAAAATATCACCAGGAAAACAGCTTGGGGGGTGGGTCATGAAAGACGGGGAAAAATAGTTTTCTTTCTAAAATGTTGCCAGATTCCTTCCATAATTCTCAAGGTCAATTAATTTTTAGGAAAATATGCCAACCATGCAAATCCTGAGACTCATTTATGGCCAATCAATTTCACCGGAAGTTCAAATTCTTGGCTTCATCTTCTGCACACAAAATCTAATAGTGGCGTCACACCTATATATGCGGTGAAGGCAACTGTACTCGGATGAGAAGTTGGCAGTATGGCTTCGTAAACTCGGCAATTTCATATGGATTATTTCTAGCGGGTATTATTCAACGGGGGTATAATCTGTGTGAATATTTTTTTTCGCTACCATTCGTGCATTAAATAAGGTCATGTCAGCTTTAAGAAACATTGAACACTACACCATTCTACATGCTAGGAAGGGAAATCAAACTCCAAGTGAACTTGATAAATGAGAAAGATGTCAAAACAAGATTACGCCTAGCAACTGTGGGAAAGAATGAATGTCATGCATGAAATATAAGAGATATTGAATTTAATCAAGAGTCGGCCAATGCAAAATTATGATCATGTGCCGGTGTAGTCCAGATCTTTCAAGGACGTGTAGTTATGGTTTTGCAAGAGCGATGAGCTCTGATGTAAAACGCGGTTGACCTAGGAAATGTAATGGGCGGTTACATATATGCATGTTGTGATGATTGTGAACATATTGGTTTACAGGAGCGGTTAGTTCTGGTGTAAAGGGTGGCTAACCCAGGTTATATACATTTACAGGTCAGTATGTGTAGCCCGCGAACAGGCTCTGTCTGACCCTAGATTGGAAAACAATACGTCGTATATTTATTTATTGGCCTTATTTTCTGTATGACCGGCCAATTTCTGGCAATGCGAGGTCGGTGATGGGATATGATGTGACCTCGGTGGGTGGGTGTGTGATAAACAATAATTTACCTTTAGGAAACTATGTCCGATTTGACAAGAGAGAGAGAGGTTCAACGTCGCGGTTTAACGTCGCGTTCAGCAATGATTTGACACAAAAATTGAGGACCGTGCATCAAACACGTTTAATGGGGGGAAATTAGGAGTCTATTGATGTGCAAAATGTACCATAAGTAGAGTTATCTTCAAGAATATTACTGCACACTTAACTCTACCACCAACGCCTCCATTCAAACTTTTTTCAAATTCTTTGATAAATATCGTACGCTGACGGCACAATACGATCGTAGAGTGCAAGATCTCTCGCGCTTCGTTTCATAAGCTTTGTCTAATTCCGCTCAACCCGAGGCTGGGAGCCGTTTAAATATCATGTGGTTTATATTTTCAAGGTGTTCAAATCAAAATCCGCAATCAAAGCGTGGCTGAGATACATATACTCTGGAACGACTTGAAACTTCGTTGGATAAAGAATAATGGTCAGTGATTAGGATTTTATTCACAGAATATCATCATGAGTAGTAGGGAAAACTGATTTCGAGCCTCATTGACCTCAAAATCGGGCCAAACCACTTTTAGTTGGGAGGGGTGCAAGGTTGGTCAAAGGTCAATGAGTGCACTTGAGCATGTACTGACCTGTATCGTCTCATCCCGTCCATCATCTGACCTTGCGTCATGTTTAGATATGCTAGGGGATTCCTCCGCGGTGATGCGGTCTAACGGTGATGCGGTCTGCCTCCGTGGACCGAAAGTAGCCCCAAAACGGTGGGTTTTCGAGAGAATGTTCGGCAATCTGTAGGGACCGCTAATGGACCGATTGGTTTGCAACATTGTTGGGCGTTCGCTACAATGTTGCGGCGACCGTGAACACCTGGTCTGGATCTTTGGGGTTTTTCCCGCCAGAATTTCGCTGACGTCTGCGCCTGCATCCGGGTATGTATGAGGGTCTGGGTGAATGGGATGTGACCTGGGGACATGATAGGAATGCATGTACTGACCTGTCTGTGGGATTTTCCCCGCCAGAATTTCGCTGACGTCTGCGCCTGCATCCGGGTATGTATGGCCTGGTGCCTACGTGTCTGCGTGAGTGAGTTCACGTGCCAAACACCTGGCTCTCCGAATTGCAACAATGTTGCACGGTCGCTACAATGTTGCTGCCACCGTCAACACCAACCTCCCCACAGCGCATGCTCCATTTCACAGGCTCCATTACCATCCCTGCCACCAATAGCGGAAGTTGACTTTTACTACGTTGCTATGACGTATAGGGGAAACCAACCAACGCACGGTTCAGTTTGAATCCGGCCGAACAACTCCTTTAGTGTTGCACATGAGCGAACTACTTTTCTAACGCTAGGTCAACAGAGGTATTATGCGGACTTGAAAAGTAATCGAAAAGTTCGGTAAACATCTATTTTACTACATATGATGTCACTTCCGGCGATGTGCGCGAAGGCCCCGAATCCGGTCCAAAAATCTGACTGGTGGCTGGGGTGTTATTAGACCCCCAGCGAGATGGTTGCGTCAAACCTGGTCTGGCGTCTGCGTGAGTGAGCTCACGTGCCGGACACCTGGCTCGCCGAGATCAAGGCATGTCCAGACTTGTTTTGGGTTGTGCAGTTCTGCCATGCAGAGGACGGGTTCTAGGATGTCGCTCAACAACACCGGGTCTGGAGCCTACGTGATATGGAAATAGACGTTTTGGAGTCTAGGTGGGCCACTAATGGTCCGATTGGGTCGAGTGAGGTATCAATGTGAAGCCTATGTGAGGGAGCATCCGATGGGCTGGGTATGGGGTTGGGATATCGTCATTCTGCGCATGCGCGGTAGACAAAGGGCATGGAAATAGACGTTTTGGGGTGTAGGTGGGCCCTTATTAGACCGATGGGGTCGAGTGAGGTACCAATGTGAAGTATATGTGAGGGGGCATCCGACTGGGTAAATGTGGGGTAGGAATATCGTCATTCTGCGCATGCGCAATAGACAAAGGGTATGGAAATCAACGTTTCGGGGTCTAGGTGAGCCACTAATGGTTCGATGGAGTCGTATGAGGTATCAATGTGAAGCATATGTGAGGGGGCATCCGATTGGACTAGTGTCTCGGCCGTTTTCGACGTTCTGCGCATGCGCAGACAGGGAATTGTGGGAAAAGCGTATGGAAATAGACGTGCTGGGGTCTAGGTGAGCCACTAGTGATCCTATGGAATCGTATGAGGTATCAATGTGAAGCATATGTCAGGGAGCATCCGCCTTGGCTAGTGCGTCGTTCGTTGTCAGCATTCTGCGCATGCGCAGACAGGGAATTGTGGGAAAAGTGTATGGAAATAGACGTTTTGGGATCTAGGCGAGCCACTAATGGGCCGATGGAGTCGAGTGAGGTATCAATATGAAGCATATGTAAGGGAGCAACCGCCTGGAGTAGTGTGTCGTCCGTTTTCGACATTCTGCGCATGCGCAGACAGGGAATTGTGGGAAAAGGGTGTGGAAATAGACGTTTTGCAGTCTAGGTGGGCCACTAATGGTCCGATTGGGTCGAGTGAGGTATCAATGTGAAGCATATGTGATGGAGCATCCGATGGGCTGGGTATGGGGTTGCAATATCGTTATTCTGCGCATCCGCGGTAGACAAAGGGCATGGAAATAGACGATTTGGGGTCTAGGTGGGCCCTTAGTGGACCGATGGGGTCAAGTGAGGTACCAATGTGAAGCATATGTGAGGAGGAATCCGACTGGGTGGATGTGGGGTATGAATATCGTCATTTTGCGCATGCGCAATAGACAAAGGGTATGAAAATCGACGTTTTGGGGTCTAGGTGAGCCACTAATGGTGCGATGGAGTTGTATGAGGTATCAATGTGAAGCATATGTGAGGGAGCATCCGCCTTGGCTAGTGCTTCTTTCGTTGTCAACATTCTGCGCATGCGCAGACAGGGAATTGTGGGAAAAGGGTATGGAAATAGACGTCTTGGGATCTAGGTGGGCCCTTAGTGGACCGATGGGGTCGAGTGAGGTACCAATGTGAAGCATATGTGAGGAGGCATCCGACTGGGTGGATGTGGGGTATGAATATCGTCATTTTGCGCATGCGCAATAGACAAAGGGTATGGAAATCGACGTTTTGGGATCTAGACGAGCCACTAATGGGCCGATGGAGTCGAGTGAGGTATCAATGTGAAGCATATGTGAGGGAGCAACCGCCTGGTGTAGTGTGTCGTCCGTTTTCGACATTCTGCGCATGCGCAGACAGGAAATTTTGGGAAAAGCGTATGGAAACAGACGTGTTGGGGTCTAGGTGGGCGACTAGTAGCCCTATGGAATCGTATGAGGTATCAATGTGAAGCATATGTGAGGGAGCAACCGCCTGGAGTAGTGTGTCGTCCGTTTTCGACATTCTATGCATGCGCAGACAGGGAATTGTGGGAAAAGGGTGTGGAAATAGACGCTTTGCGGTCTAGGTGGGCCACTAATGGTCCTATGGAGTCGAGTGAGGTATCAATGTGGAAAATGGAATAGGTCTTTGGATTATGGACGCGGATATTCTCTAATGGACGACGGCTGGATTATGAATGACGGACTAGACGCTTGTAATCAGTGCGAAGCATACGTGAGGGAGCATCCACCTGGGCTAGTTTCTCGGCCGTTGTCCACATTCTGCGCATGCGCAAACAGGGAATTGTGGGAAAAGGGTATGGAAATAGACGTTTTCGGGTCTGTGTGGGCCACTATTGGTTCTATAGAGTCGTATGGGGTATCAATGTGAAGCATTCGTGAAGGAGCATCCGACGGGGTGGGTAAGACGTGGATCCGGAGCGAAACGGTGAAATTTTTGGAAAAGTACCGGGTAGGTTGTAATGCATATAGCCCCATATAGCTCCATATAGTCAATTTTTTTCGTGGGCTTTACTATGGCTTGTGGGGTCTCGTTTTTCTCGTCTCGCCAAGAAAATCACAATGGGAAGGGTCCCGGAGCGAAGCAGTGACATTTTTGGAAAAGTACCGGGTAGGTCTGTATATAGGCCCATATAGCTCCATACTGGCTATATGGGGGAGGGGTGGTCAATTTTTGTGGTGGGTTTTACTATGGGTTGTGAAGTCTTGTTTTTCATGTCTCGTCATTTAGAACACGATGGGAAGGGTCCAGGAGCGAAACGGTGAAATTTTTGGAAAAGTACCGGGTAGGCCTGTATATAGCCCCATATAAGCTCCATACTGGCTATGGTGGTATAGGTCCAACCTGGGAAATTCAGACACGTTCATTGTGGTATGGGTTGTTTGGACTTGTTTTTCACGTCTCGTCATTTAGAACACGATGGGGTGGGTTCCGGAGCGAAACGGTGAAATTTTTGGAAAAGTTCACTGAGCACTGTGTAGCTCCATATAGCTCCATACTGGCTATGGGGGTATAGGTCCAACCTGGGAAATTCACAGACGTTCATTGTGATATGGGTTGTTTGGACTTGTTTTTCACCTCTCGTCAATAAGAACACGATGGGAAGGGTCTCGAAGCGAAACGGTGAAATTTTTTGAAAAGTTCACCGAGGCCTGGGTGAACTGCATGGCTATGGGGTATAGGTCCATACGGGGTGGACGTTTTGGGGCCTAGGTGAGCCCCTAATGAGCCTATGGTGTCGTATGAGGTCTTATTTTGAAGCTCTCGTGGAGAAGCATCCGACTAGACATGTATAAATATTTCACCTATAAGAATACAAGGCGGTACATCGATGTTCTCCCGAAACTTGTGAGGGGTTACAATCGAGACTATCATCGGAGTATAGAGAGAGCCCCCATTACCGTGACCCAACGCAATGAAGCCCAAGTCCGGCGTGTCTTGTACCCCAGGCCATCGCAGCGAACAACGAAGGCGGTGTACAAGGTCGGGACCCTGTACGGATCAGTAAAGTCAAGGGCAAGTTCGAGAAAAGTTACTTGCCCAACTGGAGCGATGAGCACTTCCTGATTAAACGGCGCCTACCCCGACAGCAGCGAGTCTATGAACTGGAAGATCTTCAAGGGGAACCGTTGCTAGGGACGTTTTACGAGACGGAATTACAGCCTGTCGTAAAAACACAGCAAGACTACTACACGGTGGAGCAGATTTTGAAAACGGAACGTCGACGTGGTAAACTGTTTCATTTCGTCAAATGGCAAGGCTGGCCCAGTTCCTTCAATTCCTGGGTCGCTGCCAACCAGGTGAAACGACTATAAACCCAGACACCACTGCCGTCCTCCTTCATTCCACGTCCGACCACAGTGCTATGGACAAACAGCAGCTGCCTCTGAACACAGTGTCTCCCAAAACGCGCAAAGCGCAAGTGGGCTTTGTGGTGATATTGCTAACCCTGCTGAGTGTGTTGTACGGAGGTGTATTGTACGACGTAGCCTATGTCAGCACGTTACTTAACCAATTGAGAACACCAGCCATCAGTGAAACGGGTCTACAGAGAGCATCAGTCAACCCCGTATCGAGCCCAGTCACCACCACACCCCGTGTACAAGCCACAACGAGCTCCTCACCAAGCTCTACACCTACACCAAGTACACCTACTACGTCTGAAGACCCACCGGATTTCATCCCTCACAGTGAACCGACAACGACGACCGACGTTGTACCCACCCCCATCATCCCTCGCAGTGAACAGACAACGACGACCGACGTTGTACACACCACTCCAGTTCACTCGTACGAAATTTACAAGAGCGGGTTACCACGACAACGGATACACCTCAAACCATGGACCCTCGGTGGCAGCATCCCTTCACTTGCGTCATCGCAGGACCGACGGGTTCCGCCAAAACGCACTTCGTCAGGAAGCTCCTTCAACACGCCGACAGCATGATCAACCCACCCATTGCTCGAGTCGTGTGGTGTTACGGAGAATGGCAGGAAGCGTATGCAGCAATGCCCCACATCACGTTCGCGGAAGGCCTACCCAACCTGGCCGATTTGGAACCCGACACCTTGGTGGTTCTGGATGATCTCATGGCGGAGACGGATGCGCGGGTCACCCCATTCTTTACCAAAGGCAGCCATCATCGACGGCTCAGCATCATCTACATTGTGCAGAATCTGTTCAGTAAAAACAAAGAACATCGGAACATCAGCTTAAATGCCCGCTACCTGGTGGTCTTCAAAAACCCGAGAGATACCACTCAACTGCTGCACCTGGCGAGACAGATGTATTCCGGCCGCACACCGTTTGCGTTGGAAGCCTTTAAAGATGCCACAACCCCTCAGCACGGGTATATGCTCTTCGACCTCAAGCAAGCCACCCCGAACATCTTCGACTACGGACCGGCATCTTTCCCGGAGAGGCCCACCACGTGTACATGCAAAAATAATGTAAACACACCCACAGTGGCTCCCCAGCTGGGGTCTGTGTGTTTGATGATGGGGAATAATAAAAAGAATGAATACCACAGCAGGGTTGACTTTGTCTCTGAGGTAGATA
This sequence comes from Hanleya hanleyi, assembly GCA_036873755.1. Lineage (NCBI taxonomy): Eukaryota > Metazoa > Mollusca > Polyplacophora > Lepidopleurida > Hanleyidae > Hanleya > Hanleya hanleyi. The sequence goes on from JAVTVY010051900.1 coordinate 27,818, forward strand.
AAAAGAGCAGCGTTGTGGGGTTCTGGCATTAGTTGTACAGGATGTCTGCGCGAGTACGGAAGCACGCTCCCACGCTCCGTGTATTGAAGACGGCCCCACCCGAGTTAGTCCGAACCATTGTACGCGGTGCGGACCCTGACCTTGTACGCTGTCTGTGCGGGATCGGGTACAACCTGTTAAAAGGCAACGTACCACTGACTCCGGCTCAGAAGACCAAGTTGGCCAAGCATAAAACAGGTCTCCGAACCTTAGTCCAGAAGCGGGTCCCTCAAACACCAAAGTAAAAGGTGTTACAGAAAGGCGGCTTTCT
>JAVTVY010051901.1:0-25340 GCA_036873755.1 Hanleya hanleyi
TACACAATATGAACCCACTGGTGACGGGTATACAGGTAGTGGCTTCATCTATATCACTACCAATACACAACATTGACAGTATATAGTGCTAGAGGGTTCATCTATATCACTACCAATACACATCATGAACCCACTGGTGACCAATATACAGCTGGTGGTTTCATCTATATCACAACCACTACACAACATGAACCCACTGGTAATCTATATACAGCTAGTGGCTTCATCTATATCACTACCAATACACAACATTGACAGTATATAGTGCTATGGGTTTCATCTATATCACTACCAATACATACCATGAACCCACTGGTGACCAATATACAGCTGGTGATTTCATCTATATCACTACCACTACACAATATGAACCCACTGGTGACGGGTATACAGGTAGTGGCTTCATCTATATCACTACCAATACACAACATTGACAGTATATAGTGCTAGAGGGTTCATCTATATCACTACCAATACACATCATGAACCCACTGGTGACCAATATACAGCTGGTGGTTTCATCTATATCACAACCACTACACAACATGAACCCACTGGTAATCTATATACAGCTAGTGGCTTCATCTATATCACTACCAATACACAACATTGACAGTATATAGTGCTATGGGTTTCATCTATATCACTACCAATACATACCATGAACCCACTGGTGACCAATATACAGCTGGTGATTTCATCTATATCACTACCACTACACAATATGAACCCACTGGTGACGGGTATACAGCTAGTGGCTTCATCTATATCACTACCAATACACAACATTGACAGTATATAGTGCTAGAGGGTTCATCTATATCACTACCAATACACACCATGAACCCACTGGTGACCAATATACAGCTAGCGGTTTCATCTGTGTCACTACCAATACATAACATGAACCCACTGGTGAGCAATATACAGCTAGTGGTTTCATATATATCACTACCACCACACAACATGAACCCACTGCTGACCTATATACAGCTAGTGACTTCATCTATATCACTACCAATAAACATATAGCTAGAGGCTTTGTCTACAACACCACCAATACACAACATAAACCCACTGGTAACCTATATACTTATAGTGGCTTCATTTATAGCACTACCAATACACAACATGAATCCACTGGTGACCTATATACAGCTGGCAGCTTCTTCTATGAAGTGGCTTGTGTACAACTGTAATCAATTTCAGGCATTTGAATTACATTCATAAAAATAGTCAAGATCATGTCCAGTAAAAACACTCACAAATGTGATTGCTGGCATATAAACAACTAGCATATATACAAAACATGTCCATGAGATCCAATGGCTCTTGCCGCATATCATAGTGAACCACTGACATCAGATAAGGGACTGTGCACCTAAAAGCTGTAAGGGTACTGGTTCCTATTCAATCAATATAAGGGCGTGGCAGTGTTTTATAGAATAGCATGTAAGGCTGATCCATGCAGTCATTGATCGATTCCCATGGCACTTTGAGTATCTACAAAATACAGATGAATGTTGATATATATGATTACATATTGCAGCAATTCATTGGCTGGGTGAAGTGACATATTAAAAAAGAACAGATCCCCAAATCTGTGGGGTTTTTTTTATATACCGGTACTTTTAATTTTCTTTATAAAGGTAATACGAAATACTTTAATTTTCAAGTTGCCATTGGAAATTGGGATAAGCAAATAAATAATTCGACTACCCCTCATAGTGAATGAGTGAATAGAATTTAACGTCGCTTTCAACAATATTTCAGCTATATCACGACGAACCAACTAAGCACAACCCAGCCCAGTTGTGGTCCTGCTACTTCAAAGAAGAAATCTTTGAAGCACCATGGAACCAGACACCGTTCATCCACTCTATAAAACACGGAGGACAGCGCACAAGACAGAGACAGGACGCTTACATGGTGCAATAAACACAAGTGATATTACAGTGCTAGACATCACATTATCAAGTTCCTGTTGCTTCTCAGCAAAATCCCTCATAGTGAGTGTTTGAGTTCAATGAACGACAAAATGTTTCTATTAGATATTTTACCGTCAGGTCATCAATCATATACCATTGCATCCCAAAGACAACATAAGCAAAGTAGTGCCCTTGTGAGATGCTTCTTTCCCTGTGAACAATAATACCGAATAGTCTGGCTTTGTCCTCTTGTTCCTATTGAAAAACAATAATGTGAAGGTGGGAAGCTGTTTTTTTATTGTAGCAGCATCCCCCTGTTATTAGCCAAATAGAACATCTCTATTGACTGACTGTCGTGCAAAGTCAAAATTGGGTTCATGCAATGACAACCAACACCTGATATAATGTATATGTGAACATTTATTATCCGCATACTTCAATGAACATACATATAAAACAATATTTGGCATATTGAGGGGCAGACCCTGCATAGCTCCACCCCTAACTAGCATCATGTATCATAGCGACACTAAATCCCACCAGCTTTATTTGAAACTCTAATCTAAGTGTTAGATCATGTCCAGTTTTGGAATAAGAGGTGGCCTCGTGTCTGGAAGGGTTAATGTCTGAAGGGCTATTGTCAAAACCGTATTTGTTAAAACCGTATTCCCTATACCCAGAAAGGACCTCCTAGCTCAAGTTCAGCTGAGACAGTGCACTCAGTGACCCCTGGCTGATGGAGGTCCATATCTAATCCCTCTTTTACATGATCCTGATTGTAATCCACTGTACACATGCGATTATGGTACCAACTATATATACATGATGCTAATGCAGCCCTAACCAATGTCATAACATATCAGGTTATTTTGTATGAATGTAAGTACCTGATCAGTACTGACATATGAACGCAACCTGATCTCCTCTTGTAATTCCAAATGTGTACGATCTTTTCGTAATAAACCCGAAAATCTGGAAAAATAGAGATGTAATGTTATGTAATTTAAAATCTTGTTACCATTCCAAATCACTCACTCAACATAATGTTGCAAAGATTTACAATATCCACTCTTGCATTCTACAGCTCAGCTCATCTAAATACAGATGAGAACCTATCTTAATTCAGCAAAGCTGATTCAATGATTTCTGTGCCAAGCTGTTAAACTCCTGTCAATACCAGAGTTTTTGTTCAAATGCGTTATTATACAATGCACATATACGGCAACCATCAGTATACCTCTTAAGATGTAATACTAAATTCTTAGGTATTCCAATCAGCCTTGTCGTTTTCTCCACCTTTCTCTTGTGAACAGCTGTTGCAAATGGAACACAGTGATTTCCCCAGGTTTATAATAAATTCTCCATCATGAAATGTGATTACGTATTCAACTACATGCATGCTCATGTCAAATATGTATTGCACATGTACATACATACATTTACACATACTACCTCTACATTCACTCAACTGACAACATTATTTTCCTTTCATCCAACACCACAAAATAATTAAAGGGGATTGGCATTCTGAATGGCCAACTCCAGCAGATAGCCCACTCTGTAGTGAAGCTGATCACTGACCTTATCATTAGCACAACCCCAAGATGCGACTGGTAGGCCACTCATTTATAAATCCTGATCAACTCATTGTTGATTTAAGCCAACTGCAAATTAAAGGCTGTGCCAGTATAAACTTGCTATTATTTACGATTCGTTGCTATGTAAACTCTTCATATTTAAGATAACTTCAATCTACTAAATATACAAAAGGAAAGTTACACCTCCAATGGGTATCAGTATTATCTCGAGCATTTATACTGTACTTCCTCAACGGCGAAGTAGTTATCCAGTGATTGACTAACAGACACAAGAAACACAAACAAGAAAATACCCATCCATCTAATTGTTGAATGTTTGTAGCTATAAACATGATAAATAATAAATACATCTAATGCATGTGCATTGTGACTTTCATTAAAAAGAATCGATCAACATGATGCAAATGTTATTATAATTACAGCAATAAGCTACTTCATGATTCAATCCTTCAAAAACATTAAATTTAAAATAGAATTCGACTGAACTCTTTGTGAATTCATGAATCCTTTGTAAATTACCAAGTTTCGCTGGAATAAATCTGAAAAAAAACTGAATAGAAAAAATTATTTTGGTCATTGTTATTTGAAACTCGTGTGAATAAGTGTGTTTTATCGATCACAGTAATACCTTTCGTCCAGCGCATCCCAAGCTACAACCAAATACGCTTTCTTACTGTGAGGTTCCAGGCATGTGGAATCTAGCAGATAAAACAGTTAATCCTAGATATAATCATTCATAGCTCAGGATCTGAAAACTTTGTCTGGCCAAAGAAAACATCAGTAAATGATAAAATTTACCTCGCTTTGAAATTTGCACAGTCAAACATGAATGGTCATAACAATAAGGGTTGAGGATTAAAAGTATGACCACTGCAAAGGATATATGTAGATAGGATTGTGGCAATTTTTTTTTCAAGGCTAATGACAAATTGCATTCAATATGATATGATATTTATTACGATCAATATATGAATACAGAGACCAAGGGGAATATCTTCCCAACATGGTATTAAAACAATGGAAGTACACAAGAATAAAATTAAGCTAGATAAAAACACACATGTACCTTAAAACTTATTGTACCTTCGAGTGCAGTTATACGGCCAATAGACAAAACCTATGGTTTCTTTCTAGTCTTTCTGGCAGAGGTTGTGGTGGCCAGTACTTTTGATCTCTCTACCGTCATTATATGGCAATATTTTCCACTGAGCAATGCCATAGTTGCATTCGGGTTTATAATGAATTGAGCTTTTTTAACAGCAGACCAGTTTGGAAAAGAGGGGTGCAAGTCGGTAATTTTTTTAAAGAGTTCTTGTCTTTTTCGCTCTAGTTTCGTACATGTAATTAGGAAATGGGTTTCATCTTCAGTCTCCATATTGCAGAGTCTACATGTTCTCTGCAATCTGGGTATTTTATTGTTGCGGTCTGTTTTACGTCCTGCTTCAATCTCTAAGTTGTGTGCAGAGACTCGAAGTTTACATAGTGCCTGTCGGTAATTCTGATTTTTTATAGTTACTAGATAGTTTCTTTGATTGTTACTGTATGTTTCAGAGTACATTTTCAATTTTTCAGAGCTTTGTAGTTTATATCTGTTATACTTTTCAAAGCTTTGAGTGAATGCATCCTGGGCAGATTGGATTACATGTTTATTTATCATATCTGGCTGGGGAAGACTATGTTGGTTGAATAGTTTAGTGGTATAAGTGAACCATGTGGTCATGCCGGATTCGTGTAGATTCTTACTGCATTTGTAGGCATCAGACAATAGAGGGTTACAAGTTGGATCTTCTAGTCTCATTCTGTATTTGAAAATAGCCGTATTTATATCAAAAGAGAGGGGTTGTCTATCTAATTCTGTTTTACATATAAAATTAGTGATATATTTTTTGACGTGTAGATTTAATTTACAAAATTTGTTATGAGCTTTTTCGAAAGGTATCTATAAGATCATAATAGTGGTCAGTATCATGAGTTAACTTTGAGATTTGCTCAGCTCCCCAAATTTCAGAACCGTATAGTAATATCGGTTTAACTAGCGAGTCAAATAATTTATTATAAATCCCAGGACTAGGATTGTTTCCATTAAAGGAGGTATGTACTTTAAATAATGCTTTCAGTGCCTTTTGGTATAGTCGTTCACGGGTAGGTGCAAAATTGCCATAATTATTTAACGTCCAGCCAAAGTAGGTATATTCAGAGATGTTTTCTAAAAGTTGAGAGTCTAATATAAATCTGGGCAAATACTTTTGTTTACATTTCTGTATAATTATTGTGTTTGATTTACTAATGTTAACTTGAAGATGCCAGCTTTTACAGAATCGGCTAGTTTGTTTATACTATTTTGTAGACCTTCAGGAGTTTCCGATATAATTAATAAGTCGTCTGCCATAAAAGGTGTGTAATTTTCTGTTCATGTAGTGTAGCAGGACTGCAAGTATTTTCGGGGAAGCGTAGATCATTGAGGAAAAGATTAAAAAGGGTGGGACTGAGATTATCACCCTGTTTTACCCCAATGTTAGAAGTAAAGAAATCTGTTCTAGCACTATTAAGTTTAATACTAGTTTGGTTGTTAGAGTATATGGATTTGATAATAGAGTAAAATTTTGCTCTAACTCCAGTACGAAGGAGTTTTAAACGTAGGCCAGCATGCCAAACAGTATCAAATGCCTTTTTAAAGTCAATAAAGGCTAAATAAAGTTTTTTCTTTCAATTAGTATATTTTTGGACTAGTGTTTTAAGGATAAATAGATTATCTGTAGTCCTTCTGCCTCTTCTGAAACCGGACTGGTTATCAGATATAATATTGTTGGTTTAAAAAAAATGTGTTAATCTAGAATTTAGTACAGAAGAAAAGAGCTTTGCAAAACAGCTGGGAATAGATATGCCCCTATAGTTTTCAGGTTCCATTTTTTAGCCTTTTTTGTGAAGTGGGGATATGTAACTTTTACCCCACTGGGACGGGAATGTACCACTATTTAATATCAAATTGAATAATTTGGTTATCGGAGACAATAGAATATCTTTGCTAAATTTGAGCAGTTCATTATGTATTTGATCTAGTCCAGATGCTTTGTTACTCTTAAGATTTGAAATGGCATCAATAATCTCTCTGGTTTTAATGGGGTTATCTAAAAGTGTAGGTTCAGATTTTTCTGTTTCCAGTTGGTTTATTTCTGTTAGTATATCTGAATCTTCCTCTTCATCTGACCAAGACTGACTGTTTAATTTTGTGTAATGATTAAGTAGGTCAGTTGCAAGTGAATCTGGGATATCATCAGTATCTTTTTTATTTGTAAGTTCATCGACGAGTTTCCAAAAAGTTTTTGGGTCATTATCTTTTATAGTTTCTAATTGCGTATAAATGGATTGTTTGTATTCCTTTTTAGCTCTTTTTTGGGCTTGTCGCAGGCGAGATTTCGTACTGAAAAATCTGCCTCTTATAGAAGGATCAGTGGGGTATTTAGATAGAAGACTAGCAAGATTATTTAGCTCCCGTTGTAGGCGTTGTATAGATGGATTATGTGGCGGTATCCTTTTATTTCTTTTCTTTTTGTCAGATATGTTTTTTGTGGCAATACACTATTGGATGCATCAATGAGAATATTACTCAGTTTTTGTGTAGCTGCATCAACGCTGGGCTGTGAGTGATCAAGGTCTTCAGACATGAAAGACTGTATTTTGGAAATATTCAAATCTGAAAGCAGTGCCTCTATAAAGTTTTCTTTGTTTGACAGGTTGGTTTTAATTTTGATGGTAGAGGGGTAGTTTTTGTTTTATTAACTGTTGGTTGTATTAAATGACACTTCATAATAGTAGAAACTGGGCAATGTACTGTACTACATGTTGAACTAGGTAGATGTACATGGACCTGGATAAAAATTTTCATGATAGTTTCTGTACATATTATGAGGTCAACGGTGCTCGACCCAATGTGATTATGGCATATACTTTCCAGAGTAATCACCTGGTGTTCTACCATTTAATATGCGGGATTAACTGGATATACACAATTCAATAAGTTTTCTACCATTTTCATTTGTCTTTTTGTCTTCTGAATGTCTGTCTTGTAAACCAATGTCCCCAGTATAGGAGTTTGGGAGGGGTAGAAAAGTTATATTATCATCATGAATGTAGTATCTGAGAGGAGTATTTTGGGTTCCGGTTCTAGCATTCAGGTCACCGATTATAAGTATTTCTCCCACTTTTGAGAATTTACCTATTTCGGATTCAAGATCTATCAATTGGTTTATGATATAATTAGAATCTTCGGGTGGAATGTAAACTGTGCAAACAAATAAATCCTGTTCCCAGCCAAACTTTGAGCCATCAAGTTTCACAGGTACATATCAAATTGAAATGAGCAAATGAATTTACTCACTACTCATTCCATTGCAGAGTGTCTCAGCAGAAGGAGGGCCATCATCAATTAAAACTTTCAGTTTGCATACAAAGCAATCCTCATTACCTGAAATTGATTTCTTGTTCATTAAGCCCCTCTGAACACTAGTCATATACAGTTAAAACTATGTACATATTAAATAGGCGGGACCAGTCAGCATATTTCACAGCTATCAAATAGGTTCCTATATATACATGGAGATGAATATGAGTAACATTCATGGTCGAGAATTCAATCTGTCTGTTGTCATTCCCTAATCTAACACTTTGGATACATATAAATTGGTGCAATCTTGACATCAGTTTATATATATATATCTATATATATATATATATGTATATATAAATGTTTACTTGTATAAATGTCTTTTTTTCCACCATTTGCATACCGTAAATGATATATCATGTGATAGTGTGAGTATTTTGATATAGGGCTATTTTTCATAGCAACGTAATATATACTAACGTAATGTAATGTAAAAAGGATTAATGTAGTGTAATATATTACGCGGTTATAAGTTAGCCTGGATCACGTGGGCATAACTGTGAAATTGTACAATTCGTGGTCATAAGATTAATAAATGCCCAGTGGTTAATCCAGGAAAAAAAATCTAGAGGGATATATTAATTAATTATCATTGTTACCAGTGTTCGTAACTATCAGTCAACAGATATTTCGTTTCCATGGAAGTACAAATAAATCAACCCAACATCGCCACGAGGAGTTAACATAGGAGAGCCGCGATTTTGATCATTTTCAGTGATATGCAGTGTGAAGGACTTTCATAAAACTCCCATGATTCATTGCGTCACCTTCGACGGTTTGACTCGGGACGCTGTAGTTGCATTCGCGGCTGTAAGTGCCTTTTCCTGACATTCCAAAATTGTCTCCCCTGGCAGTTCACCAGTTCCCGCTAGGAGGCAACGTTTTCAACTGGATCCGCCAAAACAGGTAACATGCCGTCGACGATACTTTGGACACTTCTAGTTTTTATGGACTTCTGATGATATTGATATATTGCGTGCCAAATTTCACATATATATTATTAATGATAAATTCAAGCAATATAAACAAGAAAAACATCCCATGAATTATATTCATTGTATGTAGTAGCTACCAATTTTATCATATGCAATCTGATGTTTCCGCCATTCAATCTAAATTAGCCCCACCAGGCCACTGTACCAAACTTTCTATACTATATGAAAAATGAGAAAACATTAGAAGGTGAAACTTCGTGACGTAATAGTGCATCTTATTGTGGTCGTTTTTGGCCTATTACATATCCCTTCGAGCAAAGTATAATGGGTAAATTCAAAATGTCGGCCATGAGGCAGTGATTCAAAAGTTTGCGTTTTCGTCGTTTTTCTTCATAACTTTCCTCAATATTTTATTCAATTTTTGTTATACAAGTGCCCCAAATCCTTTTATTTCACAGACAATTATTTTCTAATTAATTAGGTAGTTGTGACGTCATCGTTGCGGTGGTTGTGACTTGTTTTACATTTCTGGTAGAAATATATATACAAATGTGTAGGGGTTGATCGAAATGCCCCCTCCTTCCCGTCTCCACCCATTGAAGCCAGGCCTGGGCAGGCCTAAAATCTTCCATGCTAGATAAAAAAGCTGACGCCTCAGGGGAGTATGAGTTTCATGGAGGGTCATAACTTTTCATACACCCTGGAAAAAACCTGAATATCTAATACTATCCAACTCCGGATATCGAGTTGACCTGTTTAGGACATGTCCATCTTAGTTAAATTCTCCATTAATCTCAATCGACGGAATGCAAAAAACACAATCTTCGATATGTTCCAAAGAGATCAATTAGAGATCTAGGAGATATTTCCGTGTGTTATACACAAACACTTATGGTTACAATCGAATATCTTTCCACTTCCAATCGCGATATTTGTAAAGATTCATATTCAAAGACGCGAGAGAATGCTTCTCTTCACGTTGAGCGATTTAATTGCAGTTGGCTAGTGATAATTTTTTTATTCTACTTGGTTTTCTCAGTTTAGGTATCTCTGCGAATGATGAAACCATTAAAACACTTTAGAAAATTATCGAAAGTATAGTGCCGTTATGGCTATATGCCTCCATGAAGTATAGTGCCGTTATGGCTATATGCCTACATGAAGTATAGTGCCGTTATGGCTATATGCCTACATGAAGTATAGTGCCGTTATGGCTATATGCCTCCATGAAGTATAGTGCCGTTATGGCTATATGCCTACATGAAGTATAGTGCCGTTATGGCTATATGCCTACATGAAGTATAGTGCCGTTATGGCTATATGCCTACATGAAGTATAGTGCCGTTATGGCTATATACCTACATGAAGTATAGTGCCGTTATGGCTATATGCCTACATGAAGTATAGTGCCGTTATGGCTATATGCCTACATGAAGTATAGTGCCATTATGGCTATATGCCTCCATGAAGTATAGTGCCGTTATGGCTATATGCTTCCATAAATGTAGTGTACAAAGCACGTAGGAGGAGATCCATCAATCCAGAGTCTGGCTGAATATAATGAACAAATGTTTTTATCCTTAAACTGAACAACTGTGTACAAGTTAGAGTATTTTCCAGATGAAATGGCAACACGGAACATACATCTCAAACAGTTATAAGCGAACACATGTTCAGAAAAAAGATAACATAACTTAACACTATCTGACCTGGGCTTTTGGGCACCTGTCCATGCCTGGTGGGCCGAAATGGCCCCCTAATTATATTTCTTACCCCTGAGCTGAGGAACGGAAACTGACCACATAATATCCTTGGGTCAAGCTATACCAGAAAATGTAAAAATATTCAAGATGGCTGCTTTGATGACGTCATTTTCAAAAACCGCATTTTTGGTCGATTTTTCTGTCAGATTTTCCGAATATTTTATTTATACAATTTCTCCGGAAAAACTGCACGATAAATTAGTAAATATTAATGTGATGTGAAATAAAATAGTTTTTGTCCATTTTTGATAGCGAAAAAGCAGAAATTTTGAAAAAATATGACGAAAACAACGCTTTTCTGATACCTCACGTGTCCGCCACCTTGAATTTACCCATGGTCCTCTACTCGGGGGTTCTGCAAATAAGCTGAAAATGACCCCAATATGATAAACTATAAAGTCACGGAGTTTCAGCTCTCCATTTTTTTGTTATTCCGGAGATAGCGCAAAAAGTTTGGTACGGGTGGTCATTTTGTCCCCCCACAGGCCTGGTAGGTTTGATGCTGGGTCGACATCGGGCCTTAAAGACTAGTCTTTTGTGTTAAATGCCGTCATTTTCATCTGACGACGATACAGCTGACCAATCCCCAGTGTACGAGTTGTCACAGCGAAACAGCTCACCAATTACCAATATACGAGTTGTCAGAGCAGTTCCATCATAGCTCTCTAGATTTTATCTAATTTAGCTTAAGCCGGTGCTAGGGGCCATGTGGTTATACATGTATCATCCAAGTTGCCACATGAACAACTACAACAAAAGCGTACCTGAGATACGAATCGTTAGGTTCTTGGTATGTGCTTTAGAATAGGTTAACCGGAAGACTATCCTGTGAAGTCATGTGGCTTTGTCAGTATGTCGGCACCTCTTCCCACTTCCCTTATATCTGCTGTAACTAAGACGTTCAAGAAACAGAGTTTTTACGATTTCATGCCAGGTGATCATTTTCTCGTGTTTTGTGTTCGTTCCGCTTGTTTCCCCGCAGCATGAACTCGTGCAAATGTGACCCTGGTGATTATCGCCCTGTGAGTGTTCTGGCAATATTATAAAAAGGACCGTCATACACGAACAGTTTATTGCGAACTTGAACACAGCATGTACTATATGGAAAACAGTATGGATTTCTGACCTTTCATTCTTCTCAAACTGCTTTCTCTAGTCACGTTTCATTTGTTAATGGTGTACACAATAATCACTTAAGTGAATAATAATCAAAACCGGTATAAACTATCAATCATGCCACAGATTAAACTCAAATAACATTATAAATCTGATGACGTCAAACGCATAAAAATCCATACCACGCGCCATCGCATAGGTAGAACATACCTGCATTTTGTCGGAACTACCCATTAGACTAATTAATACAGATAGAAAGTAACATATACATATACAAGTCACAATAAGGAGGAAATTAAACCTGCTCACAGATCCTTCCGGCCTGGCATACCCTATGGGGTTAGAGCGATTACTCATTTAATCAATAACCTGTGCCAGAAACAAAATGCCACAATCAGAAACAAATATGTATCTAACCAATACCTCAAAACATAGCTAGACAGCACAAACAATACCCAAATGCCAGTACACAAAATCCTACACCAATATTCTCCATCAATTTAAAATCGTCAAGTATTCTTACCACTAATATAATACAAGAGATGTACCAGCACGATCCATTACAGTCATCCTGAATGAAAACAATAACTCTATCCCTTACTTTAATACATATCCCTGGACGGAAATACATCGCCCTGTATAACCAAGTCCTATTGTAAAACAAAACAATTGATTAGTTAAACCCATATCAACAAACAGAGAAAACAATGTATTGGTTTTACATGCTTCAACCGAGATAAATAATGTTTAACTGCACTGCACAGTCTCTTGGTGTACGCATATTGACAAGAAGGAATTAATTGGTGTACTTTTTTCTTGACTTGGCGAAGGCTTTTGATCTTGAGAATCATGCCATTTTATCGGGAAAACAGAATTTTCGGAGTCGAGAAAATTATTTAGTTCATACCTTACGTAAGCAAACAGTGTTTACCCTCAATGGGTGTATTTCTGACAGTACTTCGCCGAATGTTGGTGTACATCAGGTTCGATCCCGGGATGACTTTCCACTGGATTAGAAACTAAGCTCAAGCGGAACCTAAGGCATGCCATTTTATTGGAAAAACATGATTTTCGGAGTCTAGAAAATTATTTAATTCGTACCTTACAGAATGAAACAGTGCTTATCCATCAATGGGAGAATTTCTGACAGTACTCCGCTGAATGTTGGCGCACCTCAGAGTTTGAACCTGAGATATATGACTTTCCACTGAACTAGAAACTAATTAGCTCAACCGGAAATTTGGTCAATAAATGGTACGTGCATAACAAAATGTGTCCGAATACTGACAAGTTGCTCGGAGTCATTCAAATGTAAATCAAGAACAGACTTTATCTTTTACCCGGAATAAAGCCATTGTACCTGAATCTGTAAGACATCAGTTTTACAGCGGCTTTATACATGATTCACCGAAATAGGGGGAAAACCATGTCCGGCGACATCCATATGCCAAACAGGTTAAATTAAAAGTAATTTCAACGGGATTCGTGGGTTATGTATCATGTATACTATGATTGTCTTTTTGAATTTGGTGCTAATATTGTTATATGGAATATGGAATAGGTCTTTGGATTATGGACGCGGATATTCTTTAATGGATGACGGCTGAATTAGAAATGACGGAACAGACGCTTGTAATGTCATTTGGCAGACATTAATGCACTGATCTGAAGGCAACCATCCAGAAAATAATTGTATTTTTCTGATTTTCACAGTACTTACCCAAAGTATGTATGCCTAAATCCCATGTCCCAGACGTACAGATTGAAGTTTAACAAAACCGATTTTGTAATCAGTATACTTTTAACACATTGTCGTATATTTGTAACGTTGCGCAATCTTGTTTTGTTTACATTTATCAACAATCAAGGTGCTAGTTTATCCATTTCCTGATGCGATCTTTTCACTCTCCAAAAATTATTGTCTTCACCGTCACCGTCCATACCGTCACCAGTACAAGCCAAGGTATTGTGAATCACGTCTTCAGTGCGTTGCTTGAGGCGTGATCGAAAACCGCGCACAAACAAATTGTCCGCTCAGCGGCTGATTTTAAGGTTTCTGCGTACGTACATCTTTGTTTTTTCTTTACCGTACCCTGCTTGTAAACATAACAAGTGCTTGCTATATCTAAACCACATATTCTTTAGAAGGTCTGGACAGACCCCAAATTGCCCAATCCAGATAGAGCTAAGTATTATAGATTTGAGTATGTTTCATTTGGTGAGAGTAAAGACAATCGTTACGAAACAGAGTGGCAAATTCGAATAAACATCAAAAATGGTGAACTGAACGTTGCACGCGGTTACAAAAGTTCAATACAAGCTACTGATAGTCTATAATGAAAATTTCGGACAAAACTTGTGATGCTAAAATATAAAAACTCGGATAGGCCATTTCCCCCTTTTTGTAGAATCACCAATATACCACCATACTTTGATTATTGTCTTACTGTGCGGGGTTGTTGCATGCACAACGACGCTTATCGATTGAAGCAAATCATTGGTGACCCAAAACTTTATAATATTTCTGGATAGCGGTCCCACCATGGGGCATATTGCTGAACGCGACGTTAAACTTTACTGAAAGCGACGTTAAACCTTAATTCTCTCTCTCTCTCTCTCCATGGGGCTAAATATTACTTTTGTGTGGCGGCGTATTAATTTTCTAGGGGTTATCAAGTGCAAAATCACCTATGAAAGCTATAATTTGCCCCTTCGTCGACAATAATTCATTAATCTCGATCATTTGTATGTTCGTGTTGTGAATTGCATGGGTTGCCATACAACACAATCTCCATGTCGTCAAAATAGGATAATACAAGAATACACCTAAAGTCTATTTGAAGGTGAGTACATACAGCAGGTTATACACTAGTTTTCTCCCAATAATGACAAATGGCTATTGATACAATTACTTTGTTGATATATTATGAGGTGAGAGCAAGTGAAATTGAATAGTTATGGAGCAGAATTGTGCGTCAAAGTAGAAAAGTAAAGGAAACGTGTGTTATTTGTGAAGAGAGTAATAAAGTAAAATATGCAAGAGGTTGGAAAAATTGACAGTCATCTGGCCACTGAAAAACAACCATATGACTCCTCATGAAATCTTCACGAGGCACCTCACATTCAAACCCGAGAACACGGTGGATTCGATCCTCAAAAACATTCCCGAATGATAACTTGAGGGAAGGTACCCAACATACCAAATTGGGAAACAATCCGTTCGGGTTTTCTTAAGAGATTGTTCGGAAACTCAATTTTAACCTGGCCCCAGGTGGCACGCCCAATAGGAAGATTGGCACGAAAAACCATCTCAAGTAAGAACTTGAAGGAAAGTACCCATACACAATTTATTTGGAAAGAAGTCTTTCAATGTTACCGTCTGGTAACGCAATTTTAACTTGGCCAACAATTCCAACCGAAATCTTGAGGCAAGAACCCCCGACATTGAAAATAGAATCTGTTCAGTTTTACCAAAAAATTAACTTGGCCCACAGGTGACGCCATCTATAAGCAAATCGGCCTGAAAAACAATCTCAAGCGAGATCTTCAGGCAAGGAACCTTTATACCAAATATGGAAAGAATCCATTAAGATTTTTTAAAAGTTGTTTTCCAGAGACGCAATTTCAAATTGACACCCAGGTGGCGTCACCTATATACGCATCAGTATGAAAAACGCTGTTAATCGATATATGTACCCACATACCAGATTTGGAAAGAATCGGTCCAGGTTTTAAAATGTTATTGTCTGAAAACACTATTTTAACTTATCCCCCAGGTGGCGCCACATAAAAGCTCAAGCCCGATCTTGAGTCAAGGTACCCACACACAAAATGTGGACAAAATCCTTCAGGTTTTCAAAAGTAATTGTCTGAAACGCAAGTATAACTTGGCGCCCAAGTGGCGCCACCGAGAGGTGTATCGGTATGAAAACAATCCCAATACAAGCGTCTAGTCCGTCATTCATAATTCAGCCGTCGTCCATTAAAGAATATCCGCGTCCATAATCCAAAGACCTATTCCATATCCATATAACAATATTAGCACCAAATTCAAACAAGACAATCATAGTATACATACACATAGGCTAGTTTCCTGCAAGAAAGAAGCGGTTAACAGTTTTCAATGATGCCGACAAGACATCATGATGTTCCAAAAATATAAAATCCGTATCGCTGCTCAGTATTCTTAATCCATAATAATCGTTCTAAAGTCGTTATCTAGAGAATGGTGTATCTCAGTCACGTTTTGATTGTGACTGTTCATATGAGCACCCTGAGGATCTTGAAGTACATGGGTTCATACGGCCCCTAGCCCCGGGTTAAGCGGAATTAGACACAAGTTACGAAACGTAACGCCATAGATCTTGCACGCTACGTTCGTATTTTGCTATCAGCATGCGATATGCATCGCCAGTAGTAGTGTAAGGCTATTACAGGTCACATTTTGACGAGTGCGCAGGTGTTTCTGCGCAGATTTCTGGAGGAAATGTGGAAGTCACGGGAGGTCACGGGAGGGTCACAGAGGTCAAGTGCAGTATAGTTCCGGCAGAAGGACCAAAAAGCTACTTCCAGCACAGGACAGTTCCAAATTTGCATATCACGTGACCCAGGTCAAAGATGTATTCATCCGCGGTGATGCGGTCATGTCTGGCGGTGATTCGGTCGCGGGAAAAACCTTCCGCGGAGAAAAAGTAGTCCCTAGATAAAATGGTCCGATTGGGTCGAGTGAGGTATCAAAGTGAAGCTTATGTGAAGGGGTATCTAATGGGCTGGGTGTGGGGTTGACATAGCGTTATTCTGCGCATGCGCGGTGGCCCAAGGGTATGGAAATAATCGTTTTGAGATGTAGGGGAGCCCCTAGTGGACCGATGGGGTCGAGTGAGGTATCAAAGTGAAGCTTATGTGAGGGGGCATCTGATGGGGTGGGTGTGGGATTGAAATATCGGCATTGTGCGCATGCGCGGTGGCCCAAGGGTATGGAAATAGCCGTTTTGAAGCTAGGGGAGCCCCTAATGGTCGAATGGGGTCGAGTGAGGTATCAAAGTGAAGCCTAGGTGAAGGGGTATTTGATGGCTGGGTGGGTGCATGTAAAAGTTTGCCTGAAAAAAAAAAAAAATACGGAACACGGACTTTATCGAAAAACCTGGGAAAATGCCTATATGGGGTATGAGGGGTATATAGGTCGCCGGGCTTAACGGGGCTTGTCTATCAATAGAGTTATCTCCCCCTAGTTCCAGGGTGGGTGTATGTAAAAATTTTCCTGAAAAAATACGGAATACGGACTTTATCCTAAATTACGGGAAAATGCCTATATGGGGTATGGGGGGTATAGGACCATCCTGGGAAACCTACTTCTATACATTTGCGGTAGGGTTGTGGGGTCTCGTTTTACTCGTCTCGTCATTTAGAACATGATAGGAAGTGTCCCCGTGCGAATCGGTGAAATTTTTGAAAAAAGTCACCGAGCCCCATATAGTCCCATACTGAGGGTATAGGATCAATGTTTGTCCCCTGGGAAACGTACTTCTATACATTTGCGGTAGGGTTGTGGGGTCTCGTTTTACTCGTCTCGTCATTTAGAACATGATAGGAAGTGTCCCCCTGCGAATCGGTGAAATTGTTGAAAAAAGTCACCGAGCCCCATATAGTCCCATACTGGGGTATAGGTTCAATGTTTATCCCCCTGGGAAACGTACTTCTATACATTTGCGGTAGGGTTGTGGGGTCTCGTTTTACTCGTCTCGTCATTTAGAACACGATAGGAAGTGTTGCGGAGCGAATCGGTGAAATTTTTGAAAAAAGTCACCGAGGCCTGGGTAGGCCCATAGGCCTATACTGCATGGCTATGGGTGTATAGGCCCATACGGGGTGGACATGTTGGAGTCTAGGTGGGCCACTCATGGTCCAATGGGGTCGAGTGAGGTCTTATTTTGAAGCTCTCGTGGAGGAGCACTTGACTACACTAATGGTTCGTCCGTGTTCAATAGTCTGCGCATGCGCAATCTGGCCGTAGTATAGAAAACAGGCATTTTGGGTGCTATGTAGGGGTGTGTTTGGGTTAGAGATGAGCTAATCACGGTTCGAATGGGTCGTGTGAGGTGTCAAAGTGAAGCTTGTGTGGGGTAGAGTCAGAATGGTGTGTCTTTGAATGCATGTCGCGTTAATCTGCGCATGCGCAGTTGGTTGTAGTAAGTAAAGTGGCCATTTTGGGGCAGTGAAGGAAGGTATTTGGGGTCGAGATGGGCTATTCACGGTTCGAATGCGTCCTGGAAGGTGTCATCTTGTAGTTCTCGGGGTGTACATTCCGATTTGAGGGATGTTCGCGTCATCTGTGACGTCATCGGTACGAGTAGTAGCGAAAGTGGCCATTTTCGGGCAGTACATGAAGGTATTTGGGGTCGAGATGGGCTATTCACGGTTCGAATGCGTCCTGGAAGGTGTCATCTTGTAGTTCTCGGGGTGTACATTCCGATTTAAGGGATGTCCGCGTCATCTGTGACATCATCAGTGACGTCATCAGTACGAGTAGTAGCGAAAGGGGGCATTTTGGGTGCTATGTAGGGGTGTGTTTGGGGTAGAGAGGCACCATCCTTGGTTCGAATGGGTCGTGGAGGGTGTCAAAGTGAAGCTTGTGTGGGGTAGAGTCAGAATGGCGTATTTTTGAATGCAAGTCGCGTCAATCTGCGCATGCGCAGTTGGTTGTAGTAAGTAAAGTGGCCATTTTGGGGCAGTACATGAAGGTGTTGGGGTAGAGAGGGACCATCCTTGGTTCGAATGCATCGTGTGAGGTGTCATTTTGTTGCTCTCGGGGTGTTCATTCCGATTTGAGGGATGTCCGCGTCAGCTGTGACGTCATCTGTGACGTCATCGGTACGAGTAGTAGCGAAAGTGGACATTTTCGGGCAGTACATGAAGGTATTTGGGGTCGAGATGGGCTATTCACGGTTCGAATGCGTCCTGGAAGGTGTCATCTTGTAGTTCTCGGGGTGTACATTCCGATTTGAGGGATGTCCGCGTCATCTGTGACGTCATTGATGACGTCATCGGTACGAGTAGTAGCGAAAGTGGACATTTTGTGGGTGCGTGGGGGTGAGTTTGGTGTAGAGAGGGACTATCCTTAGTCCGAATGCGTCGTGTGAGGTGTCATTTTGTAGCTCTCGAGGTGTACATTCCGAGTTGAGGCATGTCCGAAGCATCTGTGACGTCATTGTTGACGTCATCAGTAGGAGTAGTAGCGAAAGTGGACATTTTGGGGCAGTGAAGGAAGGTATTCGGAGTAGAGAGGAACCATCCTTGGTCCGAATGCGTCCTGAGAGGTGTCATGTTGTAGCTCTCGGGGTGTACATTCCGAGTTGAGGGATATCCACATCATATGTGACGTCATTGGTGACGTCATCAGTACGAGTAGTAGCGAAAGTGAGCATTTTGGGGCAGTGAAGGATGGTATTTGGTGTAGAGATGGACCATCCGCGGTGCGAATGCGTCGTGTGAGGTGTCATCTTGTAGCAACGCCCACCAACGCCATTCTTAATGCTTCAACGCCCAGGTGAAATAGCTCAGAAGCTCTGATATTCCATGGAATTGTCACTAATTCTTCGAAATGCAGTGACGCCAGTCGACGCCCGTCGTTACACCTTAACACTCTAACATAACACCATGATATAGACCGGACAGAGAACAACAACAGCAACAACAACAATGATCACACATAAGAGAACAACAACAACAAGAAGTTTTTTTTCATATAGTTTATTCTCCCCAATGTTACATCATACCCACGTTGGGGGAGCCGCGTTGGGTATATTTACAATTCAAGAATATTCTTGTCCAATCAGAGGCCACCATTTGCATCTGTCATATTCGTTCCTGTCCGTTAGATGTATTCTCGGCTACTCTTGTCCAATCAGAAGTCGCCATTTCAGAAAGTTCCATCTTCGGCCATGTTCGCTCTGAAACGTTTGTTCTAATCGTCATCGGACAGGCCAGGATACCGTTGAGGAAACATATCCTCAGATAGTTGTTTGCGCATTCTGAGTATCTATCAGTGCATGGATGAATACTTTCATCCGATGGGGGTGGTGGGTCAGTTTAACCACGAAGAACGTAACATTGGTGACCCTCTCCACTATCCACTTGGTGTTGGGACGCTGTGGTCCATACTTCATGTAAGAAAGCACGAGAGAGATATCCTCTCCTTATTGGCGTTTACGCCAATGGCATTCAACTTTAATAGGGTGGGTGGGTGGGTGGGTGGTGGTGGTTGGAGACCGTGATACATGGACATTGAACAAGGAGTATTTCTGTGACCGGCAGAATGAAGCGACAGAATGGCCGTATGCTGTCTGTTTTGGGGGAGACGTCAGAATGGCAGAATGAAAATCGTGGTGGAGTAGGCCTTCTTTTATTTTGGCGACGGCACTATGGCACAATGAAGCTCTCTCAATTTATCAAGTATTTACAAATAGGACTATTACTGTGGCCGGCAGAATGAAGCGGCAGAATGACCGTAGTCGCCCTTATTTGGGGAAGACGGCAGAATGGCACAATGAAAATTATGGCCTTGTACTCGTTTTTTTTTATCACGGCAGAATGTCTCAATTAAACTTTCTCAATTGATCAACTATTTAATTAGTCTTTTTTTTTATCACGGCAGAATGATCCAACCGATCCAATTCAACATTTCCAACTTATCAACTATTTAAAATATAAAAACTAGAAGGATTTCTCTTTTTTTTTGGGTGCACGGCACAATGTCACTTTCTCAATGTATCAAGTATTTAAAATGCAAGGATTTCTGTGATCGGAAGAATGAAGTGACAGACTGACCGTACTCTTTGTTAATTTTTTTTAGACACAAAATGTGTCAATGTTACATACATATATGTAGGAGGATTTGACATCGATTGAAAAATGTAGGCCTACATATACAGCAAGGCTACCAAAGAGCTCGCCTGGTATTTCCTTCCGATATGTATTATTCTTTCCTTGCCATGCTTCATCCACTCCAGTTGTGTACCAATTCATAAACATCCCCTCCATCGTGAAATGATGGACAATGTGTATGGCATGTGTATGGCAAGTTTAGGCTCAATTGTTTTACTTAATTGGAAAGTAAAGCAGAGCCTGTGTTCAGTGATCCGTCAGTTCAGCTACTTGGATAGTTTCTTTGGTCGCTGTTCTATCTCTTAATCTGCATGCATGCGAGACCTTGGAAAGTAAAGCAGAGCCTGTGTACTGATCCGCGAGTTCAGCTGCTTGGGTTCTAAAACTTAAGTATTTTGTGGAAAATACGTCTCGTCACAAATTATGTAAAGATTAGTTGTAAAAATATTTATTGTTATATAAATAGGCCGATTCTCTGCAAATGTTATCATTACCCGAACACATCCTCCAGTGCGGAGGCAAGGAGTAGGAGGAGGGGGCGGTGCGTCCCCCTGTCACCAGGTCTTAAATCCGAGAATGTCTCCTGATCAATACTCCATTTCTGTGGAGTGTTTGTTGGCGGTTTCAAGTCATAAATCTTTGAGCCATCCGGAATGACCCGAATATTTCAGGGAACATATTTTCGAAGGATCTGGTCTGTTTGATGCTGTGTTTTGTATTGGTAATTTTGGTGCATCTTCCATGTAAGGATCACGAAATTGGCGAAGAGTGTCTTTCAGCGGCGTTTCCATAAGGGGTCGGTGGTCGGGCTGAGAGTGGTAAATCACTTTGCCTGTCAGCCTATACTACTGCGGTAATGTATCTCTTCATAGAAGCGGCGTTTGGCAGTGTCAACCAGTGTTGGGGAGGAATGTATGTCAAGTCGAGTGTCAAAGCGGTGTTAGGGAGAAATGTACGTGAAGTCGAGTGTCAACCAGTGTTAGGGAGGAATGTATGTCAAGTCGAGTGTCAAAGCGGTGTTAGGGAGGAATGTACGTCAAGTCTAATGTCAAAGCGGTGTTAGGGAGGAATGTGCGTGAATTCGAGTGTCAACCAGTGTTAGGGAGGAATGTATGTCAAGTCGAGTGGCAAAGCGGTGTTAGGGAGGAATGTACGTGAAGTCGAGTGTCAAAGCGGTGTTAGGGAGGAATGTATTTGAAGTCGAATGTCAAAGCGGTGTTAGGGAGGAATGTATGTGAAGAAGACTGTCAAAGCAGTGTTAGGGAGGAATGTATGTGAAGTCGAGTGTCAAAGCGGTGTTAGGGAGGAATGTATGTCAGGTCGAGTGTCAAAGCGGGATTAGGACTTAGGGTTAGGTATGCTTCATAACTATCAGGTTTAGGGTCAGTTCAGCTATAGAACTCAGATAATTTCTCCACCAAAGCGTAACTAGGGTAATGTCGAAGCTGGGTGTTAGGCATGAGTGTGCTTGAAGTTGACTTTCAAAGCACTGTTAGGAAGGAATATATCTGAAGTGCAGTGTCAAAGCGGTATTAGGGAAAAATGTACGTGCAATCGAGTGTCAAAGCTGTATTAGGGAGGAATGTATGTTTAGGTGAGTGTCAAAGCAGTGTCACGCAATGTATGTCAAGTCGAATGTCAAATTGTTGTTAGGGAGGAATGTACGTGGAGTCAAGTGTCAAAGCGGTGTTAGGGAGGAATATATGTGAAGTCGAGTGTCAACTCTATAACGCACGATCGTGTTCTCTTGGAATGTACGTCAACTCGAGTACTGTCAAAGCGGTGTTAGGGTCTTTGTATTATGGACGCGGATATTCTCTAATGGACGACGGCTGGATTATGAATGACGGACTAGACGCTTGTAATTAGGGAGGAATGTACGTCAAGTCGAGTGTCAAAGCGGTGTTAGGGAGGAATGTACGTCAAATCGAGTGTCAAAGCGGTGTTAGGGAAGAATGTACGTGAACTCGAGTGTCAACCAGTGTTAGGGAGGAATGTATGTCACGTCGAGTGGCAAAGCGGTGTTAGGGAGGAATGTATGTGAAGTCGAGTGTCAAAGTGGTGTTAGGGAGGAACGTATTTGAAGTTGAATGTCAAAGCGGTGTTAGGGAGGAATGTATGTCAAATCGAGTGTCAAAGCGGTGTTAGAGAGGAATGTACGTGAAGTCGAGTGTCAACCAGTGTTAGGGAGGAATGTATGTCAAGTCGAGTGGCAAAGCGGTGTTAGGGAGGAATGTATGTGAAGTCGAGTGTCAAAGTGGTGTTAGGGAGGAATGTATTTGAAGTTGAATGTCAAAGCGGTGTTAGGGAGGAATGTATGTGAAGTTGACTGTCAAAGCGGTGTTAGGGAGGAATGTATGTAATGTTGAGTATCAAAGCGGTGTTAGGGAGGAATGTACGTCAAGTCGAGTGTCAAAGCGGTGTTAGGGAGGAATGTATGTCAAATCGAGTGTCAAAGCGGTGTTAGGGAGGAATGTACGTCAAGTCGAATGTCATTAGGGAGAAATGTATGTGGAGTCAAGTGTCAAAGCGGTGTTAGGGAGGAATGTACGTCAAGTCGGGTGTCAACCAGTGTTAGGGAGGAGTGTATGTCATGTCGAGTGGCAAAGCGGTGTTAGGGAGGAATGTATGTCAAGTCGAGTGTCAAAGTGGTGTTAGGGAGGAATGTATTTGAAATTGAATGTCAAAGCGGTGTTAGGGAGGAATGTATGTGAAGTCGACTGTCAAAGCTGTGTTAGGGAGGAATGTATGTGAAGTCGAGTGTCAAAGCTGTGTTAGGGAGGAATGTATGTAATGTTGAGTGTCAAAGCGGTATTAGGACTTAGGGTTAGGTATGCTTCATAACTATCAGGTTTAGGGTCATTTCAGCTATAGAAGTCAGATAATTTCTCCACCAAAGCGTAACTAGGGTAATGTCGAAGCTGGGCGTTCAGCATGAGTGTGCTTGAAGTTGACTTTCAAAGCACTGTTAGGAAGGAATATATCTGAAGTGCAGTGTCAAAGCGGTGTTAGGGAAAAATGTATGTGGAGTCGAATGTCAAAGCAGTCTTCGGGTTGCATTGTACGTGAAGTCCAGTGTCAACCGGTGTTAGGGAGGAATGTATGTAAAGTCGAGTGTCAAAGCGGTGTTAGGGAGGAATATACGTCAAGTCAAGTGTCAAAGCGGTGTTAGGGAGGAGTATGTCAAGTCAAGTGTCAAAGCGGTGTTAGGGAGGAATGTATGTCAGGTCGAGTGTCATAGCGGGATTAGGACTTAGGGATAGGTATGCTTCATAACTATCACGTTTAGGGTCATTTCAGCTATAGAAGTGCAGTGTCAAAGCAGTGTTAGGGAAAAATGTACGTTGAATCGAATGTCAAAGCGGTGTTCGGGATGAATGTATGTGAAGTCGAGTGTGAAAGCGGAGTGAGGGAGTAATGTACATGAAGTCGACTGTCAAAGCGCTGTTAGGGAGGAATGTACGTCAAGTCGAGTATCAAAGCGGTGTTAGAGAGGAATGTACGTCAAGTCGACTGTCAAAGCGGTGTTAGGAAGGAATGTATGTCAGGTCGAGTGTCAAAGCGGGATTAGGACTTAGGGTTAGGTATGCTTCATAACTATCAGGGTTTGGGTCAGTTCAGATATAGAAGTCAGATAATTTCTCCACCAAAGCGTAACTAGGGTAATGTTGAAGCTGGGTGTTAGGCATGAGTGTGCTTGAAGTTGACTTTCAAAGCACTGTTAGGAAGGAATATATCTGAAGTGCAGTGTCAAAGCGGTATTAGGGAAAAATGTATGTGCAATCGAGTGTCAAAGCTGTATTAGGGAGGAATGTATGTTTAGGTGAGTGTCCAGGCAGTGTCACGGAATGTATGTCAAGTCGAATGTCAAATTGTACCTTGTATAGCGTAATAGCTAATTATTTAGCAACTATCTCCAATTAGAAAGCAGGATTGGCTTTGATTGTGACGTTGCAAAGTGACGCTCTCAAGAAAAACATCTTCATCCTGACGCACTTCATTGTGACGTTACAGGGTTAGGCTCACCCTTTCCTTCCATTCTGCCGGTTCAAAGTGCCGGCAGAAGAAAAGTCTCTGATTTTCCATTGTGCCGCTGCAAATCTGCCGTAAAGAACTAAAGTGACTGTGTTTCATTGTGACGCTGCAGCGTCAGTACGAAAAAAGATGGTCTTAAATTTTTCATTGTGACGTGCCATTCTGCCGTACCGAGAAAAAGTAATGTTTCTGATGATCAATTAAACGCTTTATTTCCTTCCATTCTGTCGCTTCAAAGTGCCGGCAGAAAGAAAGTCTTTCATTTTCCATTGTGCCGTTCCATTCTGTCGTGGAGGGAAAAAGTGATTGTGTTATATTGTGATGCTGGTAAGCAGGATTGACTTTGATTGTGACGTTGCAAAGTGACGCTCTGATGAAATACATGTTCATTCTGACGCACTTCATTGTGACATTACAGGGTTAGGCTCTCTTCCATTCTGTCGCTTCAAAGTGCCGGCAGAAAGAAAGTCTTTCATTTTCCATTGTGCCGTTCCATTCTGCCGTAGAGGGAAAAAGTGATTGTGTTATGTGATGCTGAGAAGCAGGATTTACTTTGATTGTGACGTTGCAAAGTGACGCTCTGAAGAAAGACATGTTCATTCTGACGCACTTCATTGTGACATTACAGGGTTAGGCTC
>JAVTVY010051902.1:0-26587 GCA_036873755.1 Hanleya hanleyi
GAAGCAAACCTAGAACTAAAAAAATAATACAAAACTGGAAAAATAGCAGGTCATATATATGGGCCACCGTACATCTTCAATATGTCGTAGAACATCGTATACAAGTACTAGGAATCCTTCTTTCCGCGCTGGGTTATGATTTTGTAAATGTTGCGATATCAGACAGAAACACAAGATATTGAGATATCTAATAAAAATGTATATCACGTTTCTGACATCAGTAAATATTGAGGAAATTGTCATATCGGATATCCCTATTACTGTTATAATTAATGTTACTCTAAAATGACCACGCTTCTCCGCTGGTACTACTTACGACTTCTCGCATAGTCAGGGCGAAATTGGAATATTCATGATCTTTTCATATTCGGTCCGTATCTTCCGAATGCAGGATATCCTGAACTATCTCTCCGGACATTTCAAGCTGACTCGCCGTTCTTGAAGTAGGATCGGGTCATTTGTTTGCATAGGGGCATACCATAAACTATTAATTTTAATTTGTTTTCACATTAACCGTAATAGGGCGCATCTGGTATCATTAAAAAAAGAATCAAATAAATAAAACATAACATAAATGCAAAATAAAAATTGCCACGACATCTACATGCATCTGATTACTGCATTCATATATATGGCACATCTGCGAAATTAATGAATTATATTGAGTACACTGAAAGAAAAAAAAATTCTTAAAATTTAAGGAATATTCCCCGACTATTACACCGGCGGAATATTCCTTAATATTCAATAAGGAATAAGCATGTTATGAAAATTCCTTAACATGGTAAGGAATATTCCTTAGTTATGTTGAGGATTATTCCGCTGGTGTAACAGTCGAGGAATATTCCTTAAATTTTTAAGGAATTATTTTTTATGTGTACTTGGCCAGGTGTGTATAAAAGCTGACCACCTGTCCACAATCAGACCCATGTCATCCTTTCATCCTGCCGGTAGTTTGCGATATTTGGCGAAGCCGGGAAAAGTCAGCAAGAGAAACGTTCCACACGTCGAGCTGCTCAAGGTAGCAGCATGCCAACAGAATTCCGTTGTTTTGATCATTGAAAGTCAATATATTTATTACGAGTTTTATCTTTGATTGTTTGATCGAGAGACTATTCTTTTTTCGGTATAACCCATTTACATAGAAATGCGAAAAGTAAGTCCTTGTGACCCGCAATTAATATATTTTGTAGACTTCATATATGGCTAATATGTATACATTGCCGGTAGTTCAACCTAATGCGCTCGCAAACTAATGGTGTATTCGTGACAAACACCAGGTGCATTTGCCTATTCCATCCAAGATTGAATGAAGGTGGCCAATTTATTATTTTATTTTTTTTATTACATTTTCTGCATT
Organism: Hanleya hanleyi; assembly: GCA_036873755.1. Classification (NCBI taxonomy): domain Eukaryota; kingdom Metazoa; phylum Mollusca; class Polyplacophora; order Lepidopleurida; family Hanleyidae; genus Hanleya; species Hanleya hanleyi. The sequence continues at coordinate 1,361 of JAVTVY010051902.1, forward strand.
CATTGGGGGTGTTCTTGATTTTCGTCTATTTTCTACAAACAGATTTTAATTTATCACATTTACATTTTTGTCATTTCTAGTAACGTCGTCATAATTGACTTTATCATTTCTTTTTCCAACGAAAACCAAACAAAACTCTTGGAAACGTTTACATCGTTTAAACCGCAGAGTAAATCGATTTTTTTTATCAAATTTTGCGAAAATTTTATTCATGTAATTTTTCCCCCAAAAAATGCATGATAAATTACCCGTGATTTTACCCGTGATCCTCTGCTCGGGAGGTTATGTAAATAGACTCCAAATGACCCCAATATGATAAACTACAAATTCACGGAGTGTCAGCTCTCAATTTTTGTCCTTCCGGAGATTGCGCAGAAAGTTTGGGGGGGGGGGGGACGAATGTCCCTTCCCCCCCCCCACAGGCCTGGTAGGGTTAAACATGGAATTGTTTGCATAAAATAGTCCAAGATATATAGAAAACATGCAAATTTGACCCCGTCTATGGAAGACCCACAGAATGTGCTGTTAAAAGAATACAAGTAGTGGCCTAGTTACCTCACTGAATGGCAGCTTCCACACCGTTATAGAACAATTACATATCGCGACTTGCATTCGTGGAAACAGAAGAACGTGTTTTTTCTCGTGTTGACTTGTTGTAACGTATGCTCGCCAATATGTTGTATTCTTCATTGTGGTGAACAAGCTCCCACCGGACAAGCAAAGAGGCGCTAAAGCACGAGGAAAAGCCATTAGGTGTGATGCAGTCTTACCTGGTTATTTCTTAGCATACATTTCAAGATTTTCTGTTACAATTATCTTGTTTTTTTCATTTCATTTTCGACCTCACTCACCTCCTGGGTAGGAGGAAGAGACATAGAGCGTTATTGACCTACTTACAATCGGTGACGTCAACAGGTCACTTTCGGCTGACCTTTGTTACGTCACTCCCGGTTCCGGTTACGTGATCGGAAGTGCACAATAGTGGAAATGCGCACAATAGCGGAAATCATGCACAGGGTTAAAGGTCACTTTATGTCACATGACCGGAACCGGGAGTGACTTCACAAAGGTCAGACGGAAATGATCTGTTGGCGCCACCTGTCGGAAGTAGGTCAATAACATCGTAACTCCCCTTTCTATACTACTCTCTGGTAAACATGTTCACGTTTAAACTGGATGGAAAATCGCAAGTAGTAATCGAGGCGGACACTGGGCTCCAGGTTAGGACTTTCGCTTCCTGGAAGTCAGTGTCCCAGGACATCCAAATCCAGACCTGAACGCCCGACGGACAATTAAATCCAGAACTTACGTCCAGACGCGAGTGCCCCCGGACACTGGATGCATGGGGCCACCGTTTCCGTCACACCGGTAGTCCAAGTTGTTGAGTGTTATATGGGAAATAATTGTAGAAAAAAATGTGCTTACCCATGTATTCCTGAACAAATGTATATATTGCTGAAAAGTCAACAGGGCTGCCATGATTTTCATAAGATACATAAGAAGAAATCTGCACCGCCAGGTTCACGGGTAAAATGGAAAAGGTATTTAGATATTTTCGCTATCGAGGGGCACAAAGTTTACTCAAGATCGCTCATGTGCACACTTGACGCCAAGCTTTGATGGATCCAATTCCCTTTGATGCATACTAGATTAGCCACCTATAAATTATTGTATAATGTAGGTATTGTACATTATCCACCCTATGATTTTTGTCAGGAAGCTATCGGGGGTTTACCTCATATGTGTTGGCATTGCCCGTTTGTAGCAACTTTTGTGCATGATGTTAATGAATGGTTTATATCGGTTAATATTTATCTCTATTTGTCTGAAAATGTGCTTCTCCTTGGAGTGCAATAAAATTATTACATATTTAACGCAATACTTATAGCTAAAAATTTCATTTCTTGGAAAACTGGGAATACCAAAAGTCTGAAAACCGCTGGAAAGATTTTTCCCGATCAGAATAATGTGAAGAATAGCACTGTACCACAAATGAATTGAAGCGATATGCAAGAGGTGGGGTAAAATTACAACGTCTGGCGACTGAAAAGCAAACTACAGGATAGTTCGGGACCAGTGGCGACAGATCAGCTCAAACAACTCATTTGATGTCACTGGATGAGCATCGTGGACGTCTGATGGAGTAAACCTGGTAAATGCAAGAATACCCAGAAAACTAACCTGTAATGCCCGACGTCGTACGGCTTAAATCCCCACCAAAACAATAAACCTATATATTTTTGTCGAGTGACATGTACAGAGGGCGGGCCTCGGGGACTAACAGTCTACCAGCAGAATCCCACAATATACAGGGTGAGTGCTTGAGTGGGTGAGTGAGTGAGTGAATAGGATTTAACGGCGCTTTCAACATTATTTCAGTCATATCGCGACGACCATATACAGGTAATACATTGGAGCGATATGCAAGAGGTAGGGGAAATTGACGACGTCTGGCGACTGAAAAGCAGCTATATGACATTACAGGAAAGCATCCCTCGGCACCTAACATTCAAACCCGAGAATACGGTGGATTCTCGGACGTAGCCTTAGTATCTCAGTCGCTATTTTATTGGTGCTGTTCATGTGGAGACAATGAAGTATCCACACGGCCCCTAGCACCGGCTTAAGCGGAATTAGATACGCTAGCTGAGGAACTGTGATAACAGATCAGCTCAAACAACTCATCTGATGTTAATGAATGAGCATCGTGGACGTCTGATGGAGTAAACGCCTGAACATGGAATAAACCTGGTAAATGCAAGAATACCCAGAAAAAAACAACCTGTAATGCCCGACGTTGTCCGGCTCAAATTTGCCACCAAAACAATAAAGCTACATATATTTCTCGAGTGGCCATGAAGTCCATTCTAACACAGAAATCGATGGGGTTATTTTTCCCGACAACAGAAAAGACTAACAAGCATGTTACTCGTTTTTCTTCGTCTTTGTATTTTTGCTGTTGTCTTTCTTGTGAACCTTTCCTCATTTACTGTTATTTTCAATTGCCGTGTGTTCTTCTGTATGAATTTTATAGCAGCAAAATAAATTATAAAAAAGATAGGCATAGTCGGTCAAAAGATCATGTGTACCCAAAACTGACAAAGTTCACACATGTTTTCAATGATCTATTTAGTAAATGTTCACCAGTTTTGTATTAATATTGCATCAAAACGAAGAGTTGTTAATTTAAGATATTGCTACCTTTTCCGAGGGTGACAGCACTCATGTTACAACAACAACATTTGACACGGTCATAACAAGGGGTTAGCGATGTGAGCGTCGTTGCTGTTGTTGTTAAAGATGGCGTACAATTCATAGACTTCTTAAATAAAATGAAAGTGCAGGCACGAACGCCAAGCATGAAGTGAAAAACTTACATTGGACTGTGTCACGTTCGGCTAATCTAAGTTATACACAATATAGAAGAAGTTGCATCGAATACAGAAAAAAGAAAGTTTACCATATATATATATTGGAAAAGGCGACTGATCTTATTCATACAATGTACAGTTGAGAATGAACTTTAGTCAATTTCCCAAATTTATTTTTGCTTACTGGTACACAACGGTACATTTTGGAAATCATTTGAACTTCATTGTCAACGGTATGGTTAAAAATTAATCGGTTTTACCAATATATGTATGGTAACCTTACTTTTCTGTATTTTGCTTCTTGTATCTTGCATATACTTTACACTGACCGAAAGTGACACGAGTCTAACGTTAAGTTCACTGTATCGTTGTGTTTCGTGCTTGCATATTATTTAACCCTACCTGGCCTGGGGGGGGGGGGGGGGGAAAGTGCCCCCCTAGTGAACTTTTCTCTGCTGCTCCGAAACGACAAAACCGAGGAGGCTGAAACTTGGTGACTTTTAAGCTTATCTTATCGGGGTCATTTTGAGTCTATTTTCATATACCCCCGGGTAGAGGATCATGGGTAAATTCAAAATGGCGGCCATGTGGTATCCGCGAAAGTCGTGTTTTTCATCTTTTCGGTCCATTTCTTCACATTTTCCTTGCCTAAAAGGCATTAAAAGTATATTATTTATGAAAAACTAATTATTCTCTGTTTTATAAGATTTTTTTCGAGAGAAAAATCTGAAAAATGAAAATTTCGAAAAATCGACCCCAAAAAGGCCGAAAAATGGCTTCCGAGAAGATGACCTAACTGTGACGTCATCATGGCGGCAATCTTGGATTTTTTTACATTTTCCGGTAGAGCTTGAATCCAAGATACTGTGTGGTAAGTTTCAGCGCTCTAGCCTTAGTAGTAGAGAGAATATATAGGGGGGGCACTTTCCGCCCCCCCCCCAGGCTGCGACACCCACCAAATCGCCCAGGCCAGGTAGGGTTAACATCTACAAGTCCAGACACTACTTGCACTGCACATGCATAGTCATTATCTTCAGCAATTTCCAAACTACTATGTAACAGCAACAAGACTCACATCACAGACACCGTAACTGCATACGGAGTTTACTGAAGTAAAGCAGTTTGACGTCCGGTTTTTACCTCCGTCGATCAGACGGAGGTCTAGGAGCCCAACGTGACATCTCCCGCCAAATAATTGTCATATGGGGAACCCACGACTCATAGGATTTCCAATAGGGATTGTCATGGTTCCCGACGAAATTTTGAAGCACTTTTCTTGGACACAATTGAAATAATGGGGTTCCCCATTGCAATGCATTTCAATAGGCCTTGCTTCTGTAGTCGGGTTCCACTTCCCTTTGTGCGCACGAAGATTACCTAAATACAAAACCGCGCACGTGTTCGGAAAGAAATTCGTCCACTGGCAAACAACATGTCGGCTGTTAGGAGGGCCATAAATTCTGTTGCTTCTTAGCACACACCAGGAATTCATACAGGTCGTCTATAGGAACGGCCCATAAATTGAATAAAAACTCAATTTTAAGCTGTGTTTGTTCATTTTTTGTTGGTTTTGAAGGAAAATGTTCAATATTTTGAGAAAATTCAATTCGAATGGCTTTAAAACCCGATTACGAATTGAATTTTCTCCCCTGTTTGAAGACGGACGTCTGTGTAACAACAATACATTTCAGCCGAACTTGGACGAGAAAAGCCGATTGGTGGCGTTTTAGAACGAGATTTTCAGTAACACTCGGGTGAACTCGGGGAACGTTTTCAAATGGGAACCCCAAACCACAAAGTCGTCGCTTTAACTTCGAGCCACCTTGAACCGTGTTGTTCTTCACTCTGTTGAGTAGTAGTCCCGCTGTGCAACCATGGAAAGGTTCAGCTTATTTGCATACGGCCAACATATAATGTACGTTAGCAAGAGCGACAGAGTAGTCCCCCCTCATGTATTGCATCAGAGCAGAATGAAGCATGCGAAGCTTTCACTTTCCACAATGTATATACGGTATGTCGGTACAATTTTTATTGCGGTTATATTTTCCCAACGAAGTTCCGATCAAATGATTAACAATCGAGGGTAAGAACTAAGACAAGTTGTCCAGGTTAGCTTGTAATCAGCTACGTGATAACGCACTTATATGGTCGCCCGATTTAGTGATTTCTCAGGCTTATTTTCGTAACAACAGCAGCAACAACAACAACAAATGCTTGTTTTTACCTGCGGCACGCAGGTCTACGGGAGGCTCGCGTTGTTGTTGTTCTTGTTGTTCTTGTTGTTCTTCTTGTGACTTTTTGAAATGCGCATGCGCTAAGAGAGTGTGATCTCTGTCACACTTTTCTTTTCAACCTCCAATCTCACATGACAACACCGCATTCAAGCGCGTTTGAATTCATTTGCAACTATATTCGGTGGAATGAATTATTGCTTCGTTAATTTCCGGATTCGATTTATTATATATGAGAATAGTGTGAATAACGTCAAAGGACCTACGAAGTAGGGTAGGCATTAGGACTCCGACACGCACTGGACTATTGGACCCCCAGTTGAAATCCTGCCAATATTAAGATGGGCACGGCCCAAGTTAGAATCACCAGTGATTTTAATCAAAAATCAACAGAGATTTTCATCAAAAGTAGGTCAGCTCGAAACATGCTGGCAACAGTCCCCTAATGCACCTTCATGCCCAGTGTGAATACAGGACATAAGAAGTAGGGTAGGCATTAGGACTCCGACGCACGCTGAACTCGTGGACCCCCAGTTGAAATCCTGCCTATATTAAGATAGGCACGGCTCAAGTTAGGTTCACCAGTGATTTTAATTAAAAATCAACAGAAATTTTCATCAAAAGTAGGTCAGCCCGAAACATGCTGGTAACAGTCCCCTAATGCACCTTCATGCCAAAAATCAAGGTTCTTATATCAACGGTAACACTCAGATATAACATATCTCTCAGATATAACATATATATAAATATTAATATTCATGTCCCTGTTCAATTGTTTCTCTTGTTGTATTCCTCTTAAAATTTTGTACTCTGCCTTTGACTGGTGTTTGTACAACAAAATATTGAATCTTGAATGCTTATTTTGCCGACGAAAGGATTCAGATGGACTCACTCATTACCGTACAATTTCAAATGGTAGCCCACTTGGAAAAGACAGAAATGACTATGTAGTATTTAATGAGTTAGACACCCCTGTGCGCGAACAATACCTCGCAGTCGTGCAGTTATATTGTGCACTTTCGGTTACAAGCATGACATTTGGCAAATAGCTATTTTGAATGATTCTCTTTCGGAACACAGCCTCTCTATCCTCATTCTCGCAAGCCAGGGCCTTGATTCGCTGGTATTGATGTTCCCGTCCTCTTCCGCACTCACAATCCCTTTAGAATAGGATAAATCACTTCCGTAAATTCAATATCAGCAGACAATGCGCAGAAACATATTGCATTTGACATCATTCTCTCATTCTGCTAGAATTTACTGGTTCTATACAAAATTCTATACGTTACTTTGTCAATCAGTTTTACGTATGGAATTACCTCATATATAGCAGATACTGGCCATAAAAACGATCTAGTTGACCTCGTGGCCAAAAGCTAGGGCGTTTGTTTTCCTGGAGGGGTTTTTGAGTTTGATTTTGATACTTAGATACCTTTCACATTGACTTCGCACTTGAATCACCTTCAGAATGACTTAGTGACAAACATATTCGCGAATTGAGTATAGGAAGATATCCATAGATACTGACTAGAAATGTTTCTTGTTTGCAGAATTTGATTTTAAAGAAAAGAAATTCATAAAATTAGCAATCTTCGAAAAGGCTTGGCCGAAAATGTCAGATGAGATGATATTTCTTAAGAATGAAATAGTTAATCATTTATATAGAAGAAGCAAACCATGTCTTGGTATTGACTTGCTGCGTGGAAAATAGTGGCAAGGAATTTAGTTCGCAGATCATAACGAACGTAAATGCAGAAACCTAATTAATTATTTTAATCGAATATCAAGACTGTAACAGGCCTCAATTTGAATAGTGAAAAAGTGTCATTATGCCTCTTGGACAGTTCGATAAAGCCTCAAATCCCATTCCGTAGTTTCACAGATCGAGGTGATAGATCTGATACTAAATTTATTGAAAAATAACTTTGAATGAAATATAAATTTTTCATTTTGATCGGCAAATTAAGCGAGAAGGGAGACTGAAGAGCGCAGATTTTCGCGCTATGACTAAATCCTCGAAATTAGCTTGGATTTCCAAATATTTGAAAGCCTTCTTGATTTGCAAAAAGTAACGACTGAACCGAATGTTTTGAAACTTGGCATACACGATACTTGTACCAAAACATTGCCAAAGCGATCATGGTGAGTTCGTCTGTCAAATCATCGGATTTTGAATGGGGAAAGTGAATATATCTATATGGTATCAGAACTATTACGCAATCCCTACAATTGTGGGTTACAAGTTGAAAATTACAAGCATAAAAACACAGGCAGATGGCGCTTTTTTCTACAATTACCACTACCTCCGCTGATATGTCTTTCACTGTATTATCACCACTGCCGCAGGTTTTGACTACAATGTAGTCATTTCTCACTTGTTCCCAAAGTTGTTACGTAGTTTATTCGTGATAATGCGTTTGGGTAGAAAAGAAAATGTTTCTCTAGACATTTTCGCAATGTCACCTAATATATCATTAAATTGTCAGACGAACTTTCTTTAAGAAATTGGTCAAATCTCATGACTTAATCAGTGTAACAGCTGACAAGTTAGATTAGGAGGCTAGCATCATGCTAATAGGTGCGCGTTTCAGTGACTGATTGTAGTGTTCTGTTAATATCCCAAAACAGAAGGAAATACTCTTATTAGAAAGATTGACTCTATATATTCTACATATAATTTTTTCTTATGTATTCATTTAAAAAGTTGATTTTCATAATCTATAATAATAAAAGCAAAACAATTTAAACAATTTTCAAAGTAAACTTAAAATTAATGTATGGATCATTAAAAACAATCCCCAGCTAAATAGCTTACCAAACATCTGTGTAGGTATTTAAGCAGAAATAGCATAGGGATGCTAAAATCTAAAAATATTCATTTTGATTTCGAAGAAGGGTCGCTAAAATTTAAATAAATTCAATTTTCACATTTAAAAAACTCAATATTTTGCTGCGGGTAGCTATGAAAATGACTTCTATAAACCCCTGCACACGTACTTCAAACTATTTCTTTGTTCCGTTTTGAGTGAATAATTCAAATTCAAGTTGGACACAACATAATCGATGGCCCTCCTAAGAGCCGACAAGTTGTTTGCCAGTTGACGAATTTCTTTCCGAACACGTGCGCGGTTTGCATTTTGGGTAATCCTCGTGCGCGCGCAAAGAAACGGAAAGAAAGATGGCGTGAAGCGAGCAGGAAGGACGTTTTGATATGTGCCGAGCACAGGCAGCAGTCCTTGGTGGGTTGGGGGGAGAGAAAAAGGTTGGGGAGGGGGAGAGAAAAAGGTTGGGGGGGGGGAGAACTATGGATATACTTAGACCCAATATGGCATCCAGGCAGTGCCACCCGATATATACATCTCGCAATATTTGTTCTCCGATATACAAGGACTGCTACCTATGGTGCCGAGCAGTATTTGTCCTCCGATATACAAGGACTGCTACCTATGGTGCCGAGAAACAAAAACAATCCCGAGTCACTTGTTTTTCTTTCTACCCTCTGTGCTTTTGTGAGCAGATTGTGTGTATATGGATAAGTTGATGAAATAAGGTACGTATTTATTCATGTATTTGGGTCGAATTTCATGAGTTGAATTTTGCTGTCGTGCGCTATAGCTTGGTTTCTCCGACCATATGGCGTGAGCATCACCTGCTCACGTCAACAAGGGCTACTGTGAGGTTATGCATGCCACTGATATCGGCAAGGCTGTAAGACCTCCCATTGAAAAGGTAATATCCTGGACAAAAGACTGACAATACAACTTCCAGCAGATCCTTTGTCAATTATATTTCGTGAGTCTTACACCAAATCGTTGCCCTGGTCGTTCTATTCCCTTTGGGGGGGGGGGTATTTATTTTGCCTTTTGGCATGAATTTCTCGTGCATTTATAAAATATTTACCAGCAGTATTGTAATGAAGGATCAAATCATAGTTTATTGTTTGTCAAACCACATGTGTCTCTGTCCCAATTCCAGGCCATCAAGTGCCTCCTATATTTCCCTATATTTTTGAGCCATTCCTATATTTTCCTATATTTTACTCAAAACCTACTATATTTCCTATATTTTGACATTTTCTCATGAAAACTTTCATCAATACTCTGTCATGAGGATATACATTTCCTCCGCTCGGCAAATATCAAAACGATTCAATCTCTCTATGCTGAAACAAACAAGAGAACATGTCGTGAAAGTCATTTGATTAAACGCCAGAAAACTACCAAGTTTGGAACACACAATGTAGTACAGACCTGTCTTACACTCCTTTATTTCCTATATTTTCCTATATTTTATTCTGAAAATTCCTATATTTCTCCTATATTTTTGCAAATTTCCTCCTATATTTTCACTGTGAGCCACTTGCAGGCCTGCAATTCCCATTTCAAAGGTTCATCTCCCAGCAGCATACATGTCAAGTAACATTTCAATACACTGAATTAAAAATTATTCTTGAATCTATTCTCAAATTACCTTGAGTAATGATACCATTCAGGTATGCTGTGAGAACCGGTATAATGGATTACACCTTGTTGTGTATGATGGAAGAATGAAATATAATGAAGGCCATCAACATTTTCAGTCAACTGAGTTTTGGTATTAAATGTATACAATTGATTCCAACATGCAGGTCATGGATTCAGCACTTCTGATATAAGACGCAACAGAACAGTTACACAATGGATGTACTGGATGAACTTGGAAGTACCAGTACAGACTATCGATTGGTTTAGCTGTGTCAGAAATGTGTGGTATGACAGAGGTGGTGAAAATCAAAGCCAGTGATTGGCCGCATAGTATTGTGCAAGCCACACCCTCCCCCTCCATCATTGGATATCAGCTGATTCCTCACGAAATAAACATTACGCATGTAATGACCACATGCAGGGTGATACATGTGTCAATCGGTCAGACATTTCCAAGGATGCCAAGTTCTAACTTAAAACAGCCATGCCAGACTTCATTCCTTCACTCAGAATAAAAGGATCTAACTTTTACAAAACCTGCAGCTCACAATAGCTCCTGGATCTACAACAGATAAATGAAGGGACCTATTTTATCTGTGCTATGGCAAAAATATAATGTAGAATGAGATTGTGTGGATAATATCAGATTCATGGAAGTTGAAGTCCTGCAGCATGCTCCACAAATATCATCAAAGGTCATAAAACTTTCTGCTCTGCACCAGTGTGGATCGATACTTGTTTTTTTTTTACAAAATTATCTCCCTTGACCAGGTAAGGACTTGAGTGTCTAAAATGATTTAGCTTCTAGATACAAAGACTTCATTTCCTGAGTAGAGATAAAAACCCAACATATTTTGATTATTTTATTCAAATTTCAATTCCACTGCTGGTATATGTGCATGTATAAAATACATACAGAATGAACTGCATAAAGAATAACACAAAGATCAGGTATATATGTATCTTATTACATTCTTAACCAAAGATCAATACCTGGGTGATATTACAGCAATACCATGGTGTTATATATTGTTATGATTGGCTTAACTTTAGCTGCTGAAGATGTTTTTAATTTGAGGGCAATGGACAATCATACTAAATTTATTTTCATAACTTCATTTATTTTCACAATGAGCAACATAATCGAGATTAGCAAGTGAAGTTTTACAACATAATATAATATGCATCATGGGTCTCTCCTTCAGCTTAGTGTAGACATATATACCCTTGAATATATGTTACCATGATTCAGTCATAATATTGTCGGTATTATATTGATGTCGACAAGGAATAAACTTAATTATTTGATAGTATTATTAATTGTATGTTGCTTATGATTAACATTAACTTTTTATTCGCTGGAATCCAGCCATTTGTTCCATATGGGCAATATTCTCATCAGTCATCACCATTCAATATGAATGTGATACATGGTCATGGTAATTGATACATTATGGTGAAAGTGACCTGTAACACCAGTATACAAAATTATCCCGAGCGCATTGAATCAGCACATGATGCTGACACAGATCAGACCGGAGTGTCGGTAAAATCAGGTGTGCTTTGTAGTGGATTCTGTCAATGAGGATGCTATACTGTACACATACAAAATATGAAGTGTTGATGTGTATGGCCTATAGCACAAAATCACAAGCAAGTTGGTAAAACTAGGCACACAGAGTCTCATTTCTGCCGCTAACGTGTTGATTTGGGTGGGGCGTCCTCTCAGGGGGAGGTGAGGGGTGGGAAGGAGCCTAATGTCTCAAGCAGTATTCCAGGTTTTCCATCAATATACTCTATTACATACCCCAATATTTCAAGCACGTGAAATCAGACAAAAAATATTTGCGGGGAATGTGACTTCCACATCCCTACACATGTAGCTGGACATGCTAGTGGGGAACCCTCAACCCCAGGTTAATTACCATTACTAAGCGTCCAACAAATGCAAAACTGAGCTTGGCATCCGGCCCTATGTTATTCAGTGATGTATTCCCCTACGGACCCTGTCGCCTCGACGGATCGTTTCGCTCAAACCATCGTTGGCGCTGCGTTATCAATCAGTTTTGCACGTTTGAGCGCCGTATTTCTTCTTCTGATAAGGTCCACATTGCACATAAAATCAGTCTTAGAGCAATCAGGAAATATCGATACAGGAATAAGTTCTGACTGACTGGTTGTACTCGTTCTCCGATACAGTAGAAACCGAATCGAACTCGAAAAACAGAAGGAACCAATCTCTACATAAATAATATGGTTGAATATGGCCAGACATTGCTTTCATTTGTTAACTTCAAAGGAAATGAAAGCACTCACTCGAAGACATTCGGAACATAAGATCCAAATCTAAGGCCACTAATCACATTGGAGCTCACTGAAAGAGACCTTCTCTGGATATGCGCAATAAGGGTATTTTCACTTATCGCATCTTCGCCTGCAACTTAGCATCGCAACCTCGCGCATCGCATCGCAACTTCGTGCATCACATAGCAATTTCGCATCATAACTTCGTGTATTGCATCTCAATTTTGCATCTTCACATCGCAATTTCATTTGTTCAGATCTGAACCTTTTTGGACCTTTGCTTCTTCGCATCGCGTACAACTATGGAAATTGTTCAATTCCTTTAGTTTTAACGTTCTACATGATATGTACTATGGAATCAACCATACAACCAATATACCTCTCTTCTTTTGGTGCACAGATTTGTCTACAGTAATGATCTATTACCCTTAAATTATCAGACTTATTTTACCAAGTTATCTGATGTACATCGCTATCAAACCAGGGGCCAACTACATAACTTATATAGACCGTTTTACTATTCTAATCTATCGTACTATACCGTAAACATTACTGGACCACGAGAGTGGAACAAATTGCCTCCTCTGCTTAAATGCACCCAATCGGCTTCTCTATTCAAGTCGAAACTTATCTCGTATATTTTACAAGTCTGACTCTTTTCCAAGTTCCACATTGCAACAAATTTAAGATCTACTCACCACGAAAGTCTGTTTTCCCAATGCTATGTTAATGTATAACCCTCTGAATTATTGTGAGATAGAACAAGCCCCATGGGGTTTTATTCCCCCCAATAGCTTATGTGATCAAACATAACCTCTCCTTATTTTTTTCTTATTTTTTTTTCTTCTATGATCATATTTCATTGGAGTGCTATATTGGTGAATAAAGATCAATCAATCAATCAATCAAATATTACATCATGGAACGACTCCCTAGTTACGTCGTGATTTCACAGTCTTTATGCTTGATTGTTCATACATGTAAGTATATGCTTCGATGGATTCCGCAAAATTATTTCGCCAAGAACATCAACTTCGGTTCTGTGCAATATCAACATATTCAGTTTATAGATGTATCTGAACCCGGCTTAGGCCGTTCAAGCATCCTTCCATCTTCCAATAATAGCCGCGGAATGACAGATTGGCGCGTTCTTATGAGAGTGCACACATGAACAATGACATGACCGAATCGTTAAACAGTCAACCTGAAATGTTAGTATTTACATTATAGGTCCAACTACGTTCTGCAATAGAGAGTCAGACAACAGTATTCAGAGAAGTCAGAAAAACAGCAGATTTTTAGTGCAATGTAGCTCCAATATTGCAATTGTTCGAACTATAAGAATGTGGTGTACTGCCAGCGAAATTGAGGCAATTTAATTAACATCAGTTACGAGAGATAAGGTCAGTGTTCCACCCAGACTGTTATATTTTTTCATTGAGACTGGACTGAAGACGAGTACAAGGAACCAATCAGGTGACGTAATCTATAATGTCTGAGATTGCCTTTATCACACGAGCTATCATGCCCAAGGAGACGCCCAGTTTGCGTCGAAACCGTCTCCCGAACGTTCTAAAATGTCTCTGGTCACAAAACAAGCATCTGGTTGTCCATTAAAGAATATCTGCGTCCATAATTCAAAGACCTATTCCATATTCCATATAACAGCATTAGCACCAATTTCAAAAAGACGATCATAGTATGTATCAACTAGTCAAGGCATACATCAACATAGGTTAGTTTCCTGCCAGAGAGAAGCGGTCAACAGTTTTCAATGATGCCAGCAAGACATCATGATGTTACAAAATGTCAAATCCGTATCGCTGATCAGTATTCTTGATCCATATGATATTCGTTGTAAAGTCGTCATCTAAAAAATGATGTTTCTCAGTTACGTTTTGATTGTTCCTGTTCATATGAGCACCATGAGGAGCTTTTGAGTGCATTATTCGTAAGCGACATATGCTCCTCCGCGTTAGGCTAAAAAAGTTGGAGTGTCTGGCAATGAAATGCATGGTGGATGCGTTCTGACATATCTTTTTTATATTATCCGTTTGCGCTTTTTAACGTTTGGGAACGGGTGATAAGTGAAGCAAAGATACGACATACGATTGTAATAGCACCCATCTGTCGGTTTAGTTGTCATCTTTAGCATGTGCACATATACATACATTAGTCCACTTGAGGAGAGCAAATGCGCACATGCGTAAGTGAAAACATTTTATTCCCGGTTCAAGATTGCCTCCACAAAGCCGAGCTGCTGATTCATGATTGATCGGCGCTCTTGAGCTAGGAAAACGTTACCTTCATTACGATTACAACACATATAAGGGAAGTGGGAAGAGGTGCCGACATACTGACTGCGTCACATGACTTCACAGAATAGTCTTCTGGTTAACCTATTCTAAAGCACATACCAAGAATCTAATGATTCGTGATATGTGTTGTATCTCAGGTACGCTTTGATTGTACCTGTTCATGTGGCAACTTGGATGATATGACCACACGGCCCCTAGCACCGGCATAAGCGGTATTAGATACAAATCTAGAGAGCTATGATGGAAATGCTCTGACAACTCGTATACTGGTATGTCATTTCATATCCCGTCTGCGTATTGCAGTTTCCGTGGCCATTTATCATTTGAAGACAGAATATATCAAATCATGAGGAGATACACGTCTGTCAAAGTAGGCTATAAACGAATAAATATTCAAGGCGAATATTATTTTATGGACGATGACTGAATATTTAATATATATTTTATACATACAGCAAGCACCGAATCGGACACTTCATATACGTGTTGAAATATGATGCGCAATCTGCATCGAGTATCTTGTTTAGAGTATTGTGCATCAGCAAACACTTGCAAACTTTGGCCTTACAATGTATAACTTCATCTCCTTGCGACGGTTCTTCGTGATAGTTGACAGATAAACAAGACGATGTTTGGTCGCCTGTTAGTGGAAAATCGCTGTGTAGCTAAGTACAGCTATCTCAATCTGCATTCTACTCGCCGAATTCCACTACATCATTACTCTGAAAGGTACATTTGAGCAAGACAAGTAGTTCCCAACGGCAAGAATCACTTAACTTCCGGCCACACTGAAACCCAAAAGTTCATTGTATTCCAAAAATGCGCAAAGATTATATCAAGCTAGTTTTATGTCAGGCTACCAAGCTAGCTCTAGAAACTGCTAACTTTGTGTCCAACTTATTTGAATAGAGCCCTACAGGAAGTAAAATCATTTGAGAGAAAAAAGTACTGTTATTAAAATATATAATTAGCTCTCTATAGCTTGGTGAAACAAATAGGAACAATTTGTTAAGCAAATCGTCCAGAGAGTATTTACGCAATTAAATTCAACATTAAAAAGTGTGATGGAAAACGATGCCGGCGTACCGACAAAAAGTCATATGACCCCACAGACAAATATACTCACATATACTGCATATTTATAAAAGCAATCAAAAGGACCAAACGCGTGATAATTTGTATCCCAGCCACACTTTTATTGAAGCTATTCATGTGAACATGTTGGATGAAATGACCACACGGCCCCTATCACCGGCTTGAGCGGTATTAGATACAAATATTTGAGAACGATGATATATCAAGTCATCTGTTGAAATATGATGAACTATGTGATCGCCAGATAGTAAAAACGGCTCAAACGAGGGACTACTTATTAAAAGCAAATTCGTATTCAGAAAAAAATACTTGCGAGGACCGACGTCGACCAAGCGCTTCATTCTCCACCATGCTTACAAGTCGCATAACTACAATCACAATGATTTGGTCAGGGGGCACTTCGGGGACGAAACGTCCACCAGCAGAATCTCACCATATACAGGCAACAATTAAACGCAACATTAAAAGGGTGGTGGAAAACGATGCCGGCATACTGAAAAGAAGTCCTATACTGACTGCATATTTCTAAAAACATCATAGGAATCAAAAGTGATCCCTGTGATGATTTATATCCCAGCCACGCTTTGATTGTTGATATACATTTGAACATATTCAGTGAAATGACCACACGGCTCCTTGCACCGGCTTGAGCGGTATTAGATACAAATATTTCAGAGCGATTATGTTATAGCCCTATCAAGTCATCGGTTGACAAATGATGAACTATGAACTACGCAAGACCGTAGTTCTAATTCTTCTATCACTTGCTATTGACTCAGCTTAAAAATTCTATGGACAAGGGCATTTTCTCGGCTCAAAATTCCACCAGATTTTACAGATCATATTTCTAAAAATTATTATGTTATGTTACTTTCATTTGAATTATAGAACGATCATTTCTGCGACGAAATAACCGAAGGATGCATCTCTCTGTTAAAAAAAAATAAAAATCCGAAAATTAAACAGAAGCTCAAAATAAACATGATATACTAGTTCCTTTCATAACAACTTTCGGAATATATGTGACATTTGGTGAACGCTTTTCATTGCAGCACAATTCAAAAGAGCTAAAGAGGAATCAAAAAGCGTAAGACCAGGGCAACTTGAAAAATTCGTCAGAAGCCATAAGTTGTATTAGTCTTACAAGGGATATCATTCGTTTATTTTTGATGGCATTGCTTGTATGTCTTCTCAATAATATCTGAACGACCTCTTGACCTTTTGGCAATGCGACTATAAACAGTTCAGAGTCCGTTTATTCTCACACACCAAACGTTACATAGACGATTTCCTACTTCTTATTATCCATATCTAGGTTACGGTACGATAATGCACACTCGTTGAAGAAATAGTCAAACCAGAAATTATATTCAGATATATCTTATACTTTAAAGCTGGAAGTCTTGCGGAGTTGGTCACGAGTATCTCGTGCTGTTTTTAACCGATCACTCCTGTATTTCCGAATATTGTTCTTACTCGAAGAAAAGGGCAGGGAGGAGGCTCGATATCTACTGGGAGTCGAGCATTTTGAAAAAAATCGCACGCCCGCAACCTACTCTTACGGCTCACCACGCAGCATCAAATAAGGCTGTAGTAAAATTTGGGTGGATTACTATATGCATTGTCTCTGAAGATCCTATATCAAATAACCGCAGCTGTTCATCAATCATTAAAACGATCGAAACACTCCAAGACCATCTATTCTCAAAACTAACATAATTGGACAAGCAAGAGACGTCAAAACATAATTATGAATAGATGGCATACAATACAGTGTGTATACAGATAATCAAAGCGAAAAGGAAATATCATGCAAAATAAAGAAATCCGTTGCTAGTACACTTCTTACCTATGATGAACTGTTTCAGCAAAAAAACTGACGCCATTGCAGCAAAGAGGAACACTCTGAACAGACATCAACATGTAAACCAATACATATAAGTATTATATAAAAGTGACAGGGAAAACTTTTTTCGAATATTGTTACCGGTTATATCCACGCAATTGAAAACTTCCTCGTTATCTATTTGTAATGCGGCTCATGGTGATTAAGGATTCATTTATACATTTTAGTTGGAAGCAAATGCAAATCAATACACGAATTAAACATATGTTTTGTGTTGTCCTTGGTTGCTACCCATATTTCCATTTGGGTAGTTTTTATAAAATCCACAGATTATATTTCCAACAATGTTTTGCATCCAAGAATTGCTTGAAAATATGTAATTATCCAGAAGTCAACAATGTTTGGGCAAGGAAATCTCCAGACTGATAAGTGTGAGTAGTGTAAATTAGGCGCTTTGCGTCACATGTACAGATGCATGAACGTGATCAGGAAGGGATCAGGAAGGGATCAGGAATTGAAGGCTCAAGAGATGAGCAAGGGGTCGAGACAAGATCGGGAGTACACCGGTTTAGGTTCAATTACTCCAACAAATCATGTATGTGATCACCATGTAAATTCACGAGATTATTTTCGAAGAACAGTCGTCATCTTTAATTACGAAATATATCAATGATTTCGACCAATCAAATTGTTCCCTTTATACTGCCGCCACGTTTGACTATATTATATTAATTTGTAACGAATTGCCGGCTATATTTGATTGTGTGATACTTAAAACTATAAAATTTACGATTTAATCTCAATACTCATTAGAAATATCTAGAATTACTTTGCAATAAGCTATTCAACCTATATTCAGACACATGTATACCTAAGTAGATGTTCCGTGATTGTTATGTTAATATCCACATTAAAATGTCCTCTGTTTGTAATTTTGTCATTTTAAAGATGAACTCATTTAGGTTTTCTTCCATCACATAAGATTTCATAGATTCTTTAAAGGCACATATATATTAATCAACTCGATATCTCTGTTATCCAAGATTTTATGGTTGACCGCACTCTATGTTAACCCTATCTGGCCTGGGCTTTTTGGGGCCTGTCCAGGCCTGGGGAGGGGGCCGAAATGGCTCCCCTAATTATTTTTCTTACCCCTTGAGCTAGGGAACTGAAACTTATTACACTATACCCTTGGGTCAAGCTCTACCAGAAAATGTAAAAAAATCCAAGATGGCCGCTTTGATGACGTCACAGTGACGCCATTTTGAAAAACGACATTTTTTGGTCGATTTTTTGGTCAGATTTTCCGAATTTTTTATTTTTGCAATTTCTCCACAAAAACTGCATGAAAAATTAGCAAATATTAATGTGACATAAAATAAAATTGTTTTTGCCCACTTTTCATTGCGGAAAAGCAGAAATTTTTAAGAAATACGACAAAAATATCACTTTTCTGGTACACCACGTGGCCGCCATCTTGAATTTACCCATGATCCTCTGCTCGGGGGGTTATGAAAATAGGCTCAATAAGACAAACGATAAAGTCACGGAGTTTCAGCTCTCCATTTTTTGCCGTTCCGGAGATAGTGCAGAAAGTTTGGTAGGGGGGGGCCATAATGGCCCCCCCAGGCCAAGTAGGGTTAATCTATCCACTTTTTCCATTGTTATAACTGCTATGGTATTTTGTCACCGATTTCAACTCACAGCTATTCTCTTGAATAATGGTATACTCCTATGAGAGATGTAACACTAAAGGAAAAGAATACTAAATATTTTATGATGTCATTTTCCTATTCCATTTCAGCTTTACGGCAAGAGGTACAATTTGGAAAATAAAATGAAGATGGACACATGTAACGGTTGTTAGAATATCGAAATCGTGAAAATTGAAATGTGACATATTCAGAGCCTTCAACATGAATACACACCGTTCGCTTAAAATTGAATTACTGGCGTCTAGTCCAATTTCAATACTTAGCCGTCTTCTATTAAAAAAATTCCGCGTCCATAATCCAAAGACCTATTCCATATTCCATATAACACCATTAGCACCAAATTTTAAAAAAAACAAGGGGTGAATAGTAGGGTTCAACGGCGTTTTTAACCTTGTTTCAGTCATATCACGACGGTGCCTACATGTGCCAGAAGACGAGAGTGCTCACAGTTCCTATTATCCTGGACACTGATCAGCCCAGCCAGTACAGCACCCGGTCACCCATCCAAGTATTGACCGAGCTTAACGTGGCTTAACTTCGGTGATCTGACGAGAACCGGTGTGTCCAACGCTATAAGCCATAACATAGTATACATACACATAGGCTTGTTTCCTGCAAGAGAGGTGTGGTCAACAGTTTTCGATGATGCCGGCAAGACATCATGATGTCCCACAAATATCAAATCCGTATATCAAATAAACATCCCTTGTATGTAGTAGAGCTAACGAATGCTTTATGGCTTCTGATATTAACAATATCGGCGATCAGTTTTCTTGAACACAGATACTATTAAGGAACTTAGCCGGTCAATAAAGTCTCGAGAATGAACTGTACCATGGAGAATCGAGAAATCTCATATGGATACATGCCTGTACGGTATGTGACCTTTAGCATCAAGTTCCGTAAGACCTTTTGAATTTCTTAATATTCACATACTTTCAACGCCAGAGTTTTAGAAACAGTGGCGCAATACCTTTCTCAAAATGCTTTTACCTCCTGAAGGTCCCTCGTCCACAGGGTTAAGAGATTCTTGGTGATGCAGCTTCTAGAACCAGCAATGAGTCTAGCTTTGTATGATGATTTATGCATTTGTGGACTCCAGTACATTTTTGGTATATCGTTATGAGTGATTGGGAAACGTTTTGTGTTCGTTAAATAAAGGGTAAATGCAGTTTGTGTGTAAATAGACGTATTTGATGATAGTGGGCTTATATTTAATACTTTAACCAGCACCTGGTAATGGTAATATGAGATATGAATATTATTTATTTGGAGATTTGTCTTCTGTGACTATGGAGATTTGGTAGAACTTTTTGCCATATTGAGGTTTACCGGTACTTGTTTTGCTTGTGGAAGGGTATTTCTGTCAATGTGGCGGATTGTTTCAACGACCTTCAACGATCCAGTCAATCTGTGAGAACTGTAGGTTCAACTTCTTTCTCGCCTTGGTCAGTCAATAACATACTGCTCCAGTGCAGTCAGGACTACTGCAGGGCTAATGACTGGGACCAACCTTATACCAAACAGCGATTCAATGATAGCTATACAAGCGTCTAGTCCGTCATTCATAATTCAGCCGTCGTCCATTAAAGAATATCCGCGTCCATAATCCAAAGACCTATTCCATATCCATATAACAGTATTAGCACCAAATTAAAGAAAAACAATCATAGTATACATAAACATAGGCTAGTTTCCTGCAAGAGAGACGCGGTCAACAGTTTTCAATGATGCCGACAAGGCATCATGATGTTCCAAAAATATAAAATCCGTATCGGTGATCAATATTCTTAATCCATAATAATCGTTCTAAAGTCGTTATCTAGAGAATGGTGTATCTCAGTCACGCTTTGATTGTGACTGTTCATATGAGCACCATGCGGATCTTGAAGTACATGGGTTCATACAGCCCCTAGCCCCGGGTAAAGCGGAATTAGACACAAGTTACGAAACGTAACGCCATAGATCTTGCACGCTACGTTGGTATTTTGCTATCAGCATGCGATATGTATCGCCAAATTTGAGAAACTTTGAGTGGAGGCGCTTGTTGGAATAGCCCTGTTTTATAAGTTTCTGCAACAATGTTTTGTGACCTTGATTGAAATCGTCACAATTAACACAGGATCTAGCAAATGCTACAAGGCGAGATATGTATACGCCATATGCAGGTCCCACTGGAATATTACTGTCCAGAAAGGGATAGTTTACGATGTCGAAATTGTAATCATCTCTTGTCATAAAGTCGACGAGAGAGAATGCCCGCTTCATTTTTGTAGAGATATAGATACCGAAATAATGATGAACCAATACTATCCGTCAGCGTATAATTCAGCTACAATACGAACAAGGAGAACTTGACATCAGATACCGACAATTATGCAAATACGGTCAAATAAATCCGATCTCCAAACATATCCAGATATACTGGCCTAGACTTGAACATCAGATTATGGTTGAATTTGAAGACATGAATAATGGATATAGCCGACTCTATTGGAAAAGTATTTCTTCCATATGTGCAAGATAGACCCTGTTCGATCATGTTCTCAAATTACCTTCAGGTCCAGGTAGTATCTTTCACCATCTCAAAACACATGGTGCTTATGTTTCCAAACGATAATCCATCCAACTGGGAAGGATCTTTCATACATGAAATGATAGTTATTCATAGTCCGATTTTACTTCTCAGGTGATTATATTGTTATTATTGTCTATAAATGATTAATACAAACCTGGATATTCAATATTATTTACACGCTCCGAGCTCCGAGCGTCTAGTCCATCGTTCAGTACTCAATCGTCGTTCATTAGAGAATTTCCGCGCTCATAATCTAAAGGCCTTACTCGTGTAACAGCATTGGATCAAATAAATCTAAATCATAGTATACATAATCATAGAGAGAAGTGGTCGGCACTGTTTAATGATGCCGGCAAGACATCGTGATGTTTTAAGTATAAAATCTGTATCGCTGGTCAGTATTGTTAATTCTTATGCTATTATTTGAAGGTCGTTATCTAGAGAATGGTGTATATCAGTTACGCTTTCATTGAGTCTGTTCATATGAACGACATGATAATCATGAAGTACACACGGCCCCTAGCCATGTGTCTAATTCCGGTTTAATTCGGCCAAGTTATTTATTCCTATTTGTAGATTGCATTTACGGACTCCCTGGTCCTTCGGTACATATTAGAATATATTTAGAATTATAGAGCCAGGGATGCAACATCGTAATCACTTCATATGTGAGTCATTCCTGTGATTTTCTGAATGAGTTAGTGAGTAAGTAATAAGGTTAACGTCGCTTTCAACAATCCCATTCAATAATTTTGTATTGAAATGTATTCATGTGAGCTACTAGGGTTCGAAATCGCCTTCCATTCATCAGTGGTTTTCATAAAAATGTTGTTCAAATGAACTGGAACAATCAAAGCCTATGTGAGATACGTACTATGAAAAATGACTTGAAAATTCATCTGGATTAAGAATAAAGCTTAGTGATTAGGATCCTTTGTAACGAACATCATCATGTCTTGCTGACAGCATTGAAAATGTTGATAGCTTTTCTCCTGTAAGAAACCATCTTGTGTTTCTCTATAATTTTTACTCTGGAAAACGACTTTATTTTGATTAAGAATAATGGTTATTTATTAGGATTTTATGTAAAGAACCCTGACATATTTGAAAAACGTCGACCATGTTTTTATTATTTTTATTTCATACACATCATAAGCAACATGCTTTCGATTATTGACGCGGATTTTGTTCTATGGACGACGACCGAATAGTGAATGCCGGATCTGACGCCTGCTATCAATACTAGAGAATTAAGTGCCCGCTATCCGGGCAAGGACACACGTTATTCAATACATTTCCTATCCATAGCAATTAACCGTGGAGATTTCATTCAGCCATCCAGTCTATGAAAGAATAAACGCAATCTACTTGGGTCCACCGACAAATATATTTCATATGGACTGTATGTGTAGACTTCACAACCAAGTATTGTACACACTGGGCTACACAGGCAAACTTTCGCGGTTCAGTACCGTTCAGTTATCACTCAGTTCGGACCTGCATATGGCGTATACATATCTCGCTTAGTAGCATTTGCTAGATCCTGTGTTAAATGTGATGATTTTAACCAACGTCACAAAACATTGTTGCAGAAACTTATAAAACAGGGCTATTCCAACAAGCGCCTCCACTCAAAGTTTCTCAAATTTGGCGATACATATCGCATGCTGATAGCAAAATACGAACGTAGCGTGCAAGATCTATGGCGCTACGTTTCGTAACTTGTGTCTAATTCCGCTTAACCCAGGGCTAGGGGCCGTATGAAACCCATGTACTTCAAGATCCTCATGGTACTCATATGAACAGTCACAATCAAAGCGTGACTGAGATACATCTTTTTTTTTAGATGACGACTCTATAACGAATATTATGGATTAAGAATACTGATCAGCGATACGGATTTGATATTTTTGGAACATCATGATGTCTTGCCGGCATCATTGAAAACTGTTGACCGCTTCTCTCTTGCAGGAAACAAGCTTATGTTTATGTATACTATGATTGTCTTTTTGAATTTGGTGCTAATACTGTTATATGGAATATGAAATTGGTCTTTGGATTATGGACGCGGATATTCTCTAATGGACGACGGCTGGATTATGAATGACGGATTAGACGCTTGTAATTCTTTCATGTTTCTAGGTAACCTGTTTCTCTGTATCCTGTTGGCATGGCATAGCCATATTAAGCTTGTTACTGTCAAGTCCTGACTGAACAGTACTGTGCAGTTAGCAATAAGTTAAAATATGGCAGTAAATACCCAGGTTTGTGTGGTTACTTACCAATAAAAGATGGGTAATGCATTGATAGCCACCATGGTCCTAACTCTGACTTGAAGGCTATTGGTCAGTTACTCACTGCGAGAAGACCTCAATGGTGGCATTCCGGAAACTCTCTGAAAATCTATTGGAATCTGTCACGTTAGTTTCATTTTCGTGTTTCTAGGTAACCTGTTTCTGTTGTTTATTCTCCGTCAGAATTTATACGGTCTATCGAATGTTTACAAATAAAAAAGAAAAAACACTTTGGCGTCTCCAGACCTATTCCGAGACAACGACTGCTTTAGATAATGAATTTTTTTAGATGCACCTCCCGATTGCAATCCTTCCAAATGTCTAGGAGTATAGAACCCAGAAACAAATATAGACAACTTTTCGAATTATAGTAAGCTTATATCTACAAAGGGCGCTATTAAAATTCGTGTCACTCAGAAAATGTTTGCAACTTGTGTTGGTCTACCGATCAATAAAATATAATTGTACAGGCCCTATTTTGACATATGCACAGACGAGGAAATGTTATCTCGCATATAAAACTCTATATAGAGTAATTAAGAAATAAAGATCCAAACTAGTGTACCCATGCCAACAGTTGTTTATCTCGGAATTTTGAAACCAACTTCCGAGGGCTTTATTTCGATTCAAACATACAAATTCGAATATTTATCACAAAATTCTATCAAATTAGAAAAACAATGTACGTGTATGCCTTCCACTTCGATCAAATCAATCTCAAAATGAGTCAGCACTTCCCCCAGCTGGCCACTGCGAAGATCGTTGCAAGCTGTGGGAAAGTATAAAGTACGCACGCGCTCGCTGTAGCTACCCCCCCCCCCCAGTAGCAACTTCTACATGTCACAATTGTACCAATTGCGGCAATTGTATCAATTGTGACAATTGTGTCATTGGCGGTTGTCACTCTAAAAAGTGGTAGCATGTTGACTCTTACTGCCACAACTGGCGACCAGTACTTCTCTGGTGCAAATATTTTTATATCACACATGATATAGGCGCTATAAAAATTGTC
>JAVTVY010051903.1:0-26644 GCA_036873755.1 Hanleya hanleyi
TCTTGTTGATTTTGAGGTCAAAGATCACTGAGACCCCATACATGCCATACCAGGCAATGCTGGTGTATTTACATGTAGGGGGAGACTCTTGATGCACACCAAAATGTTGCAAAGATTGTATATTTTTATGAAAACCGAATGTCTATTCATATAATGTTACCAGATTTGTAAAATGGATTATGATAAGCATGACAAGGTGAAAAATGCTCTGTGCATCAAACTGACATAACTGATGAAAAGGGGCGACAGCACTGCGGTGGCCTAATGGTAGAGCATCGGCCTCGTAACCGGTAGGTACTGGGTTCGATCCCAGATCCCAGGCCGGGTCATACCAAAGACTTGAAAAATGGAACTTGTTGCTTCCTTGCTTATGCTCAGCATTAAGAGGATAGAACAAGGACTGGTTCGCTCGGTGTCCATATAATGCGACTGAGAGGGGTGTCATGTCTGCCTACGGCATGATATTTCGGTGAGACAGCGCTATAAAATGGCAGCATTAGATCTGCTCTGTTACAAGTAGGTACCTCTGCCCCTCCCCTCCCTTCCCTTCCCCGTCATGCCGCTCCGTCGTGAAATAGCTGGATAAATGTTGAAAGCGACGTTAAACCCTATTCACTCACTCAACCTGATGAAAAGGTCCTCGAAACTGCCAAAATGGCCTTGAAGTGTTATTGAAGTATCATTAACACTGAAGGTTCAAGGCCCATTTCTTAAGGCTTTCACAATTTGCACATATCGATGCAAACACAGGTGTTTAATTTATTGTGGTGTGCATATGCATGTACAATGTACGTATCAATGAAACAGTTCACCATCAGTGTCGAGGTTGGACTGCTTCTTTCACGACATCTAATCCTAAAAGCAATTGATTTACATTATGAAACTGCAATAATCTAGTACAGGCTTTCAGGCAGAAAAATGTATTTCCATCCGAGCAGAACGGTATCAGCTGTCCTCTGGTCTCGAGCAACGTGTTACTTTATATGTGGCTGGATTTTTCTAAGAACATAGTTTTGGCATGTTTTCAGCTCAGGTTTGACGGCCTTGGGGATTGGCTTATCCACATCATTTTAATTTTTCATGTTAATTTGTGCTAAGTCAACTGTACGCGGTTGTGATTTTCCAACATTTGTTTCCTTTTTTCGGATAAACTGAAAGGCCTGCTGCACTGACATGCCCATCTTCCATCTTACATATGCCGACACTTTTATATAAATCCTGAGATACAGGGGACCTGCACACCCACTGAGGGAGATTTAGTGTCCGCCTTCATCACGCAACACATTATGAACAGACTTCTTGGACAAGTGAAAAAGATGCCAACATTATATAATTTTCATGTGAATCATAAATACATGTAGTGCAATGCATGTATTATAATTTCACCCAATTCGATAGCATACAATAGCAATAACAACATGGGAGACAGTGACCTCGGAATGGGGAATCTTGACGATATGTACAACACATGTGTGGAAAATATACAAGAAACAATTGAACATGACGAACGTGATAAACCGATGTTGAAATATCTTCCTGGAGGATGTTGGTGAGTATACCCTCCGATTGCATTGTGGTTAAATAGGTGGCACGCAGCTTTTTGTATCTCAGCCAATCGTCTTTGTCCATTACTTAATGGAGCGGGATATATTGGATGCAATTTACATATATATATGTAGATACATGCTTCCTGTTTTCATCAAAATTGATGAAGCCTGAATGTGCATGTGGACTGCTTTGTTTTGGCCCAATGCAGACTGCCAGAGAGTGTTACACTGACTAGGAGGTTACAGACTCTGACAACAGGAGAATGGGGTAACACCTCTGGTGACATGACCATTATTACAAAGCACTTAATTGGCTTTTATAGACAAATATACATTCAATACATGACTTACAGGTTTTCTACAGTGCAATTTTCCCTACAACTCCCAATGTCCCCTAGGAAGCTTCTTGAAATTAGGGGCATATAGTTCATGTAAGACGAAGTGATGTGAATTTGCAGGATTTCCAATAGCAAATTGGGAAGTGGTCGGCCATTGTCCCATATGCTAACATGTGAGGTCAAGTTGCTACATGAACTATATACCAAATTAGGGCATACTAGGAACTGGCATAAGGCATTCCAAATGGTGTGGCATGGTGCGCCGAGTTGAAACTCCTAGGAACTTCCTGGCATCCATTTTCAAACTCGCCAAAGAAAGGATGGTATATGGCTTGCCATACAATAGCCCAGAGGGAATGGCAGGGAATGGCATGAGAACAATTGGGCATGGTGTAGATTTGGATAACCGGCATATGCCATCCCTTTCAAGGAACTCATGCCCTAATTTCAAGAAGTTCCCCTGCAGTTGTCAGGTTGAACACAGTTAATTACACCGTGTAAACAAGATTCCAAACTCACTCATGTTTCAATTCACATCTCAGATCTCATCTTCTCAATAAATGTGTCTCAAATCTCTATTATTCATCTCGCCGGCATCTATTACGATTATTGGATCAGCTTATACTCTCAGCTGATGGACATTGATGGCAATGTTCAGATCTACTTATTGGTTAGGCTAATGACAAACGATTCCTTGTTTTCCATCAGCTTGTTTTTCAAAAGTGATACGGGCGGGGTCTTACTTTTCATTATTCATTACTCATTATTTGGAATAAATTTGGGCTGAGATCATTTGGCGGTCATGTTGGAGAATGTTTAAACAAACGAGTTACCTCCCCTGATGGAATTTTCCATGCGAGCATACTATTTTCACCAATTTTTCCATTTCCATCATCAGATTGGATTTGTCTTTGAGGTTGTTGAACAAAATGATGTTGACTTAAACATTTCAACATGTTCAAGTTGGGAAATTCCGCTGAGAAAATGCAACAAAGTAAGAAAAATAATAAAAATAATGAAGAAAACGGGCGGTAGGTCAAATGACTTGTGGATGGCTGACGGAAAACAAGTGTGGATGACCTAATGTTCAGACTATGGCAGCCCAGGCAGAAATCACTCCATGTCTGAGTTTCAAAACAATGATGAAAGAAAAGTGGTATTTCGGATGTGAACATTGGTTTTGGTCTCAGTTCAAACAAAAACATTCATGGATAGAAATAAACACTGCTACAATGTGTCAAATAGACAAGGACCCCCAGCTGAAGGTACAAGCTCCAAAAAGGGTCAAAGTAATACCTACCAGGATGCCGGAGACAAACTAAAATTGACATGGCACCCTTCATTTGTCAGTGGGCAATCCATTTCCCTTCAGTAGTGCAAAATGTTGGAAAGAACATGGACAAGTTAAATGTGCTATGAACAAGCAAGTTTTACAAATCAGTTGCTCAAAGAACAAGCTGAAATTCTAATTGTTTTGACAGAGCACTGACTGATCTAACTTAACATAATTATTATTTGAGAATTTACCTAGTACTATGTTTATCGAACAGTCCATTGGTTTGGATATTTTGGAATTTGGCTGTCTTATTAAACATTTGAAGGACGAGAAATTATTGGTCATTATTGGCATCGTTAGGGGGATCGTTGAGTCTGAATGACCACCTCTCAGCAACGAACCGTGTGTTATTTTCCTTTGTTGGGCAGCCAAGTCATGGGCTCTCTAATAAGTAAGCATACGAAATGACCCCCTCTCAAGAAATCCTGGCGCCGCCCATGTCTGTTTCATAAGAGTTGAGGACAACATGCCCACCACTTTGGTACATCATCAGTTTTCATCCTTACGGACTGGCTGGAAATCGTCACCTGGAATTTAACACTACATGTAAACCATGTATGGAAAAAAGTCCTACGGCGCATAGCATTTGGAAACATATCTACATCTTCAGATTACTTTTACATGTATGTTCGAATTAAACTTGAAACGAATTAGATTTAAAAGAATGTGTACTCCAATATTATACATTTGTCAATGGAAAGCCCCACCCTGAAAGCCCCACTCCCGGAGAAGGGTGGGGCTATGCCACAAAGCACATGGTATCACCCCCAACATACCTCCATGTCAGGGGAGTTTTTTGGACGACATACCCCATCATGACCCCTACCCTGCAGGGCCAGTCGCTTGTTCCATTAACTACGATTTTCAATGACGATCATGTATCAGACATAGCCCCTGCATTGCCCCACCCTATTGGGCAAGTTTTTGGTGGCCCAGTGCCTACATAGCCCATACCAGCCTCACCCTTACCCAGGGGTGGAGGGTCGGAATCCTCGTTGACACGTGCATTAGGGCTTGTGGAGCTATGTGATTGATAATGATGTAGACTGTCATAATTTTCACGTAATTTTCTGTTTGACGATTTATAGTTTACCTGATGTAATGTATTACTTATAACATATTATGTATGTTATGTCTTTTCAGGTCCGTTCAGATGAGACTATATGCCTTGAACAAGCGACACTTTGCTGTGGTATTTGTGACCTTCTTCGTTTGTTTCGGGATCAGCGTATTGATCGGGGTAGCAGGTGCGTTAGTCATCTGACTTTATCCTTGCTTAAATTTCACATCGGTCTTTAAATACACCCTGAGTTAAATCCATATTAGACAATCAATATCATGTTTGAATGATTCTGGGGTCACTTTTTTGGTGTTTTTCATTGTCTCCACCGTGACAGGTGTTTTTGTGTCGTATATTGATCACTCATTAATGGATATTATATAACAACTCTCCACGTGTCTTATTCTCGAGATTTAATTATTTAAAGGTCACTCAAACCCTGAAGCTTATATATTTGTTTAAACCAGACAATGAGATTTCATGTTTTCTGACATAATCGAAAATCTTCTTATAGGTCCTGGAAAGTCATTGAATTTCAAATCTCAAATGTCATGGAATTTAAGGTGTTTCGTTTTCTTTTGTTTATCGGAAATGTCTTGATATATTCCACACACCATACATTTATAGACAAATGAGCATTCATATAAATTGAGAATAAATAATGAATGTAGGATATCACTTGAAACTAAAATTTCAGCTTTCATGGAAAACTAAAATTTATATTTGATTTTTCCTATCTTTTAACATGTGATTTTGGCAGAAATCGGCATGGTGATCGAAGGACCCATTCTTGTGGCCAATTTCAATCCCTATTAAATAGATACGCTAAAAATATAAACAAAGAAATTGGATTTCACCATGTTAATCAGTGTTAATTTTGTTGAGATAGGATGTTGAGTGCAAATTTTTTATTGAACTCGAAAATCCCATCCAAATCCATATTATTTCTTGAATTCTCTCTTTTATATAACAAGCGCTGGATGAGCGCAAAGACCTCCGTCGAGGCAACAGGGTCCGTAGCGTAATACATCACTGAATAACATACGGCCGGATGCCAAGCTCAATTTTGCATTTGTTGGACGTTAGCTTCATCAATGGTAATTAATCTGGGATTGAGGGTTCCTCACTAGCATGTCTAGACAGGGATGTGAAAGTGACATTCCCAGCAAATAATTTTTGTTTGATTTGACGTGCTTGAAATATTGGGGTATGGAATTAAGGGTTCACAACCGACATAGAGGTATTTGTTGTGTAATAATTTACCGCTGGGACGTCTTTCATCCCGAGTCAAAACCCTGAGATTGCGCAGCAATCGAGGGGTTTTGACGAGGGATGAAAGACGTCCCAGCGGTAAATTATTACACAACAAATGCCGATACGAAGGTTTTGAATCCAATTCTAACCAGGAGATATATTTGAATGTAGAAATAATCAACAAATGCGCAAAACTGATTCTCTCTGAGCGCGGCTGGTACATTTTACCCCCGCCGCAAATACAAGCAGTGTTGCCTGGCTTGCCATAAAAATATATCGTGCAAAACAAATCAGTGATTCTTTCAGTGCAGAGAAATAAAATATTTTATTGATTTTTTATTGATTTTTTATACATATTTCTTGCCCAAGATTAACCACAGAAGTATGAGAACTAATGAGCTGGAGGTGGTATTCCCCAGCGTGTATAGAAGTTGACCTACATGTCACGTGATTGCCATGGATACAGTACCGGGACAGTGACATTGTGGGCGAAGGGCTAAGAAGAACAAAGTTATATTATATATCTTTTCTCATACAGACAAGCGGGCAGTTTAGGGCTGGAAATGGAATGGTTCAGATATCGAGTACCTTTGCGCTCATTCAGTGTATTACTGTGTTATTGCGGGGGGAGGTAAACGCACTCTCCCTCAACCGTGATGAGCTGTTTCACGAGGCAGTATTTTGTATTCTTGCAAAACCTGTTCCTATGTGAAAGTTTACCCTATTTACAACATGTATTTGCACACGACACGCACAACACAGAAGGTTAGAATAGAGTATATTGATGGAAAACCTGGAAAAGTGCTTGAGACATTAGGCCCCATCCCACCCACACCTCCCCATGAGAGGATCCCCTCACCCAAATCGACACGTTAGCGACAGAAATGAGACCCTGTGTGCCTAGTTGTACCAACTTGCTTGTGATTTTGTGCTATAGGCCCAACACAGCAACACTTCATATTTTGTATGTGTACAGTATAGCATCACCATTGATGAGAGAATGCTCTTCAAAACACACCTGATTTTACCGACACTTCGTTCTGATCTGTCTCAACATCATATGATGAGGATTCAATGCGCTCGGTATAATTTTGTATACTGGTGTTACAGGTCACCTTCGCCTTCACCTTACTGTATCAATGACCATGGACTTGTACATGTATCACATTCACATTGAATGGTGATGGCTGATGAGAATATTGCCCCTATGGAACAAATGACTGGATTCCACGCAGCAAATATTTATTGTGTAACAGTGAGAAGAAAATTAATTGTATAAACATTCCAAGCCTCATTGAACACAAGCCGCACCATACTTGATATGAATATAACGCGCGTACATTAGCTCGCTCGGACGTCGCGTAGTTAAATATGGACAGACTCGCAAAAATCTCAAAATTTCCAAAAGCCACAAAAATGCCCTCAGCTTGTACAGAGTAAGTAAAAATACTTATGTACAACTTGATGTTTAGAAATGACTGTGTTGAGCGGTTCTATTCCCAACTTCTCTTTTATTCTATGTCATAGAGGACAGGGTTTGGTAGATAATTAAAAACTGTATTAACTCGGCTTCACATTTTAGAGAATGACTTTAATTGAGCCAAAGATGAAAGAGAAATACACTTATAAAAAAATCTATTTACAAAAATATCTGTATATATGTTTATATTAATTTCCATAATTTATTGAAAAAAACTATACCGTACGTAGACTTCGACCACCCAATATCACACAGGCCAGGCAACTGTGAGAACAAGTGAAAGATACCCATCGAGCTGAGCGGATTTGCAGATAAACAACAACAAAAAATTGCACTTTGTGCCTCACGAGGCCCTTCTCCATAGAGTGCATGCCAGTTATTTTTCTAGACTACAACAACAACAGTTTTTGCCTGTATCACAGTTCGAGCTTCCGATGACCCTTCAGCCTTACCCAGACGACGGATAATTTTTGACAGATTGTCCGGCTAGGTTGTTGATCGGATTCACAGATCATGAATTCCACCGTGACGGAATCACCGTTGGGAAGACTTTTTCTTTATTCAAAGTCATGTACTCGGAAGTTCCGTGGTCATACCCATGTAGTTTCAAGTTTAGTTTGCTATTCTATATGCCATCTGTTTACGGATCCATGAAAAATCTACAGATGATCCAGCATTTTCAGTAAATCATGCTTCGAAATGTTCGTGACGGAATCACCTGAAACGGACATGACTCTTGACTAGTGTTGCTTGTCTATTTTTTTGCTGCTCTGTTTCAATCTGACTATTCTTATATGACATATCTTACTAACATACAGTACCCAAGGATGATAAGATTTTTTTCATCTTGAGAAAAACGCGACTGGATCATCCCAGGTGTTAAATCTAGTCCGTGACGGAATCGACAAAAAATCGTGATGGAATCACGAGTGCGCTTTTTAAATCTTATCGGTAAAAGTGCTTTGTTAATTACACATTTTCTTCAAAAAACTATTCCTAGAGTGAATTTATCTCTTCTACTTAGAAAATTAAAACTCTGACCTCTTATTTTTACTAAGGTATACAGCTCCCGCCACATGCATATCTTTTCTGCAGATGTTTCAAAATAGTATAGTTTTCAGTAAAGTGCAATTTTTCTTCTTTGACAATTTAGAATTTCCCGAGTTCTTCATGTTAAAAAATTGCGGGAAAAATATTTCGCTATTAAAACACATCTTCTCTATTATTGGCTTGTTCCCGGGGATCATAGGAAGCGAATAGAACAAACAGCATGCTAATATAGGGTCTACGACAGAATGTGGAGTGAATTTTATGCGAAAAAGGGCTGTTTAGCAATGTCCGCTTTTCCGTGGAATTCATGAGCGCACGATTGAAGTATCATGGGAAGATATATATTTCCAGTCGCTATCTCCCCCCCATCTTCAAACAAAAGGAAAAGAAAAAGCCGAGAGAGCGCCTCGTGAGGCAGAGTTATTTTTCCAGACTACAACAACAACAGTTTTTGCCTGTATCACAGTTCGAGCTTCCGATGACCCTTCAACCTTACCCAGACGACGGATAATTTTTGACAGATTATCCGGCTAGGTTGTTGATCGGATTCACAGATAACGATTGAAGCATGGGAAGATATATTTTTTCAGTCGCTATCTCCCCAACCCTCACCCCCCAACTAAAAAAAAAAAGAAAAGAAAAAGCCGAGAGAGTTCTTCGGAGTTTTACGTTTTACCCCTCAGCCTGTTAGGCTGCGGGGTCTTGTCGTTGGCATGTACGTCCGGTCGTTCGTCCGGTAGTCCGGTCGTCCGGTCGTCCGGTCGTCAACAATTCTTGTGATCGATCTAGAAACCGAACCGTTGCATCTAGAGACTTCAAATTTGGTATACAGAATTGTTGGGTGGTCAACCACAAGCCTATTGAATCTGGACCCGATTGGTTCGAAACTTTGGCGGCCATCTTTAATTTATGCGAAACCATCACAGCTTTCTCGTTACCAAGCTTTTTTTAGAACGACTTACCCTAGGCACACCAAACTTGCCATGCACATCCATATGCTCATGACCCAGAACCTTATTGAATCTGGACCCGATTGGGTGGAAACTTTGGCGGCCATCTTTAATTTATGCGAAACCATGAATCTTGTGTATCTCGGAAACCATTTTGCTGTTCAGTGTGAAACTTTGTAGAGATTATCGATACATCAAGAAACTTTGAAGGAATGACCGAACCAGTTTTCCTGATTAGGTGAAAGCCTTGGTGGCCATCTTTAATTTATGCAGAATCTTTAATGATGTATTTCTTTGATACCATTGAAGTGTTCTATACGAAACTTCTTGTTACCAAGCTTTCTTTAGAACGACTTACCCTAGGCACACCAAACTTGCCGTGCACATCCATATGCTCATTACCCAGAACCCTATTGAATCTGGACCCGATTGGGTGGAAACTTTGGCGGCCATCTTTAATTTATGCGAAACCATGAATCTTGTGTATCTCGGAAACCATTTTGCTGTTCAGTGTGAAACTTTATAGAGATTATCGATACATCAAGAAACTTTGAAGGAATGACCGAACCAGTTTTCCTGATTAGGTGAAAGCCTTGGCGGCCATCTTTAATTTATGCAGAATCTTTAATGATGTATTTCTTTGATACCATTGAAATGTTCTATACGAAACTTGGTATACAGCATCGATGTATCAAGAGACTTGACTTGCACTGAATAACCACATCAATTCTTCTGAGAGGCGGGAAGGATGGCCGGCCATTCTTAATTTATGCAAAATCATTAATGATCTCTATATCTGATACCGTTTAAGTGCTCGATATAAAATTTGGTAAACATCATCGATGCAGCAAGATACTTATGATGAATGACAGAACTGGTTTCTCTGATTGGGTGGAAATCTTGGTGGCCATCTTTAATTTATGCAAAATCTTTAACGATATATATCTCGGATACCATTTAAGTGTTCTATATGAAACTTGGTATACAGCATCGATGTATCAAGACACTCGCAATGAAGATCAGTTCCTCTAAATGACCGGAAGGATAGGCGGCCATCTTTAATTTATGCAAAATCATTAATGATCTCTTGATACCGTTCAAGTGCTCGATGTAAAATTTGATATACATCATCAGTGCATCAAGAAACTTACGATGAATGACAGAACTGGTTTCTCTTATTGGGCGGACTTTCTACATCACTAAGGAGCCACTGTTCAGCGACTAATGTTGTCATGCTTGGAGACTTCAACAATGACTTTGCTGTCGACTCGGCTGAAACAACCAAGATAAACGACTTCTTCCAAGAGCATGGGCTCTTTCCCTTAATCCCCACCCCAACCACAGATCTTAGGACAACCATTGACCAGATTTTCACCAATTTCAAACTCACAGATATACAATTTGATGTCCATGAAACATATTATTCATATCACAAGGCTGTTCGGATTGCCATCCTCATCCTCTGCTTGATCACAGATGGAAAGAGACAGACAATCAACAGGTACACAGGGACTCATACAGTTATTGCTATCAAAGACTTTTATTATTGTTTAGATTATTATTAGGGTTCAAAGCCAAAATGGCTTGAAGCCTTTTGTTTTTGTTCAGAATATTTCTGTTCTTCCGCCATATTTTTCGCACACGCTATGTCAAAATATTTATTATAATCCTTCAATGCATCCAACATCCCACACTGAATTTATCATATTGTAATCTTTTACAAGCCACTGCTAAAGCATCTTCTGCATTCAACCAAATCATTCAGGCTTTTACATATGCATTTTTCATTCATTGTGTACCAATATACACTGACTAAAACTGTCTGGCTGAGGGGTTGTTGCACCTTTTAGGTGCTGCCTCATGTTGACCTCTGACTTTGAATTTGACTTCTCACTTCCGACTCGCATCCTGGTGAATGACACTCGTCCTTTATCTTTTTGCTCTCAGAGATTCTCGAGGAAGTTTCCAATTATATTATCTGGAATGCGAGTTTTTCTTTCGTGAAAATTTACTTTTTATGAAAGCGCAGGTTTGTCTTTACCTCGCATACCGGTCATCTGTACCAGCGCGAAGCTATAACTTACACGCGCGAATTTAGTACCCTCGAATAAAGAGACCCGGTGGAAGCGCTGCAAAGGATACACACCTTTTGTGACGTAAGCATTCATTTGTGTCCAGAAACTTTTCAAAATTTCGTCGGGAACCATTGCAATCCCTATTGGAAATCACACGAGTCGTGGGTTCCCCATATGACAATTATTTGGCGGGAGATTTCACGTTGCTCTCCTAGACCTCCGTCTGATCGACGGAGGTAAAAATGATATATATAAAATTTCAGATCTTTTGGATGTGCACTATTTTCAAGTAGTACTTCAATATAATAAGACTGTTCAGGGATTCATAGAAGTCCAAATTTTACGAACCGAAATCTGGAAAATTGAGTTTTTTTTTACTCAAATTGAGTTAAAATAAAATTTATCGGCATTTTTTATCCCTCAAATTGAGTATATAAATTTTTTACAAACCAGGGTCATTTTTTCCCCCAGTGTTGAGTATATAATTTTTTTACAAACCAGGGTAAATGTTACCTTCTATGAACCTTGTCTACTGTTACCAATTCAGGTATTTTTTAACCTTTTGTGTAATTAAAACCATTTTGTGTCGTTGATTGCGTTCACTCGTTTCCATCATTATGTATCTGGCAGGATACATGAACAAATTATGTTAGATTTATTCAAGTTGTTTACGAGTAATACTTCAGGTAATCAGGTAAAACTCCGTAATGCTGCCGGTACTGGTTTTGATTTATACATGTACATGTAGTTCTCATATACATGCAGTGAGGAGTGTCAACTATTTCCCTCTCTGAAAGCTGTTATATCTCAATCAATCAACAATACATAAAACAACTTTTAATTCCTTTTTCCAACTTCCACACAGGACTGTTTGAATTATTTCAGTATACAAATATGGCCCAACTTTTTAGGTGGCAATTATAAAAAATATATATATTGATATCATAAAAACCCCATTTATCTATTAATTTAGATCTAAAATTAAATTTGAAGAAACCATTATCCAAAATTTAACATTAACAGAAAAATAATTTTAATTATGGAAACATTTAACAAAAGCAGTGAATTAATAAATATAAAAATATTGTGATGACATAAGTGAAGTTCCAGTTATTGTGATATTATTCAATTACAAATGATCACCAGTATGAAAAATCACACTGGTTTATAAAACGATGATTGTATATATT
This sequence comes from Hanleya hanleyi, assembly GCA_036873755.1. Classification (NCBI taxonomy): domain Eukaryota; kingdom Metazoa; phylum Mollusca; class Polyplacophora; order Lepidopleurida; family Hanleyidae; genus Hanleya; species Hanleya hanleyi. The sequence goes on from JAVTVY010051903.1 coordinate 12,281, forward strand.
TTATTTATATACACGATGATTGTATTGGGTTACACAAATAATAGGAGTCTTGAGGATGATATTATTTTGATAGAATATGGTTAACAAAAAAAAAGAAGGAAAAAACAACAACGAAACGCTTCAAACGCTTGCTTGCTCTCTCGCTAGGAAGAGTTCACTCCCTTGTCATGTTCTCGAACCGAACGCTGTTCGGTTGTGTCAATCTTCGTTACCAAACTGAAAATGATACAGTATTACTATTTTCTCAAGACAGACCACACAGATTATACAAAGAAATGCTTACGATTGGCAATCTACGAAAACAACGTGTCTTTATTCAGTATCGTTTGTATCTCCCTGCGTTGGAAGGAACGAGAACGAAAAGGTCGAACGAAAACGAAACCAAAAAAAAAAAATGGCGACTCGTCGATTGTTCAGTGAAATCTGGGACGAGTATAGTTTAATATTCGTCCCAGGTGAAATTACGGTTCACAAGTATTCGGGATTCTAACACGGAATTATACGTCGATGTAACTAACATTACGTGTGATAAACTAGTCTCGGATGAATATATCCCGTTAACAGACTAAGTTGTCCGAGGTAAATTCAGAGCAGCTGACGGAGTTTGCACTTGACGTTGTTGTTGCTGCCGACAGATTCACATGTGCTTTCGCGACCATGGGATGATTTCCCGACAACCGGGTATTGTAATTCAGTTTCCGAAGCTTGAAAATTCAGTTTCCAACGCACAAATTGAGTATAAATATTTCGGTGAAAACTTTTGATTTTTTACTCAAAAAAATTGAGTTTTGAACTGAAAAATTGAGTTTTAAAACTCAATCTACGAACCGAAATTCGGTACGTAGAACTGACGTGTATGAATCCCTGCTGTTATCATTGAAGCTTTACCATCAACTGTTTTGCATGTGAAAGGTAACAAAACCCCTTAACTACATGGCAGTGTGACTAGGGTAGGCATTAGGACTCCGACACGCATCAAGGTTCTTCTCCTTATTTTGCCGACGAAAGGATTCAGATGGACTCGCTCACTCACTCACTGACTGACTACCGGACAATTTCCAGATGGTAGCCTATTTCGTAGGAAAATTCAGTTTGGTTCTTTAAAATCCCGGAAAATCATGAAAATGGAGACTAGTCCGAAAATATTTATCAAACTGATTTGACAACCTGTCAATCTAATATGTTTCGATTTGTGGCAGTCTTCCACAAATTTAACCAAAGAAAATAAGATAATTTTATCCTAGGCCAATAATCTGACCAAATTGAATTTTACCACGTTGATAATAGTGGAAGTGTCCCTTTTTGTAAGAAAGGCCCAGGAAAGCCCTACAATTTGAGTCTGAGCTGTACACCGCATACGTAGTTCTAAATACAGTTTTCATTTTATTCTCTGCCTGTCTCTCAGGTCCACCTATCATCGAGACTGTTTCTCAGAATGTGACAGAGGTGGTCAAGAATTACAAGGTAAGTCGTCTCTGACCCCCAACTAATCCACGATAATAACCAGTCATATTAAGTGGGACATGCGCTGGGTATGGTTTTTGCACTCATTTTTATACGCCCGCCAAAAGGCGGACGTATTATGTGATGGCGGTTTCCGTCCGTCTGTCCGTGTGTCCGTCCGTCCCCCGTGTCCGGTCTATATCTGGGACAGTTTTCTATCTACAGTTCTAATTTTTGATGAGTGGATACCCTACGGGGAGACGATGTGTCGCGTACCAAAATGAAGGTCAAGGTCAGAGGTCAAAGATCACTGGCCTGAAGAACAGGAAATCACTGAAGGGTTCGTGTCCGGTCTATATCTGTGAACGTTTTTTATCCACAGTTGCAATTTTTTGTGAGTGGATACGCTAGGTGGAGACGATGTGTCGCGTACCAAAATTGAGGTCGAGGTCAGAGGTCAAAGGTCACTGTTGCCTAAAATCAGGAAACCATTGATCATTGACAGTTTTCTATCTACAGTTCTAAGTTTTGGTGAGTGGATGCCCAAGGGGGGAACGATGTGTTGCATACGAAATGTAGGTCGAGGTCAGAGGTCAAAGGTCAGTGTGACGGAAAAATCAGGAAATCATTAAAAATTACTAATTTTTTGTGAGTAGATTCAATAGGGGGAAATGAGGTGTCGCATACCAAAATATAGGTCAAGGTCAAAGATCAAAGGTCACTGACCCAAAAATCAGGAAATTATAAAAAATAGCATTTTTTTGTGTGAGTAGATACATTAGGGGGACACAATGTATCACTTACCAAAATGTAGGTCAAGGTCAAAGGTCAATGTCACTGTGACCCCAAAATTATAAAATTGTTAAAAATCATGATTTTTTGAGTCCATTGAGAAATTACAGGTAGCGGTTTTGTCATGTACCAAAATTTAGATCCAGGTCAATAGTCAAGATCACTGTGGCACCAGAATCAAGGTCAATGGTCAGTGTGACCTAAAAATCAGGAAATCGTTAAAAATTACCAATATTTGGTGAGTGTATTCAATAGGGGAAAATGAAATGTCGCATACTAAAAATTAGGTCAAGGTCAAAGGTCACTGTGACCCCAAAATCAGGAAATTATTAAAAATAACATTTTTTTTGTGTCAGTAGATACATTAGGGGGATGTCACATACCAAAATGTAGGTCAACGGTCAAGGTCACTGACCCCAAAATCGTTATTGTTAAAGATCATGATTGTTTGTGTCCATTGAGAAATCGCGGGAAGACGGTTTGTCAGGTACCAAAATTTAGGTCTAGGTCACTGTGAACCCCCAAATCGTGAAATTCATAAATATCATGGGGTTTTTTGTGTCCATTGATACATTGAGGGAAGACGATGTGTCGTGTCCCAAAATCAGGAAATCATTAAAAATAACTTATTTCTGCAAGTAGATACATTAAAGAGACATAATGTGTTTCATGCCAAAATGTGGGTCAAAAGTCAGGGTCACTGACCTCAAAATCAAGAAAATCATTAAGTCACATTTTCATATGCCTATCGAAGACGAAGTCGTGTAATGCGATGTTGCGTTCTGTCCATTCATCTATTAACATTTGTTGTCCATGCGATATATCTAGTTTCAAGGTATGGATTGATACCAAACGTTGAGTATACCTTACTCGCATGGCAAAGAGGAGCCATACATTTTGAGATCAATTTGTCGAAGGTCAAGGTCACAGTCCCCCAAAACTGAATCAAGTTTAGCTGATTCTATGTGTTACATGTAGGTTGGAATACTCAGAGTTCTCTCCCATACATGTATATGGCATTTGTCCTGTGGAGTTGTCTCCCTTATTTGAAACCGGTACATTTAGTTAAACTGTTGTGAAATTAAAACCATACATTTACTAATTTAATGGGGAGAGGGGTCCTTTATGAACTTCATACCTGTTTATTAACTCGAGAACAAATATTTACTTCATCACTTTCTTCTTCCTTCATCAGGACTGCACAAACTGAAAATGCTGCTTAACCCAAATATGGGTTACGCTAAAATTTTTTGGGTAACCTTTCTCTGATTTGCATAACCCATCACTATTGTATACAGGTTAATATCCGTAATTCAAGCGAACTGAAAATGGGTTACGCATAATGAAAATTGCGTAACCAAACCTATTGTTCGCGCAATTTGTGCAGCCCTGTTCATGAAAAATTCTCTCGCTTGAAAGGAATCCATTTGCAGGATAACTACTATTTTCTTGTGTTTGACTATTGTCAATTTCAGTATTGGATATGTGAGCTCTTGACTCTTGATTCAAGGCCAACTTGTTACCAAGAGTTAAGCTCATTTTAGTTTATCATTCAGTCTAAGATGTGATATATGTTACATTCTCTGAAGCTCAAAATTGAAGACCTTTCTCTGGATTGATAGCTAAAAGTAAACAACCTTGAAATTTGGACCAATGTAATTCCAGATATACGGGCGTATATTGAAGCCCCTTGGGCTCTTGTTCAATTTTCACTCCTCGATCTCACCCATCGTGCTCATGCTTTTGTCATCTATTCTATGTTGACCGTCAATAGTTGAAAGTGTAAATGTCAAAGGCTATCTCCTAAACTAAACCTTATCCCACCCAATAACACTATATATTCTAAAAGAGTATGTCATATATCCCCTTCCATGATGCAACCACAGGGGTTATTTTAGACACTTTTCCTTTATAAAACTCAATTTTTCGGCGCGCCTACGGCGCGCAAAATAAACAACAAAACTCAATTTTTTTCGGGTTTTTCATCGCATGCAGTCTGGAAACTCAATTTTTTTATCTTTTTAGTAGGACACTTACAATAAATAAATTCGCGACAATTTTTCATCGTGAATGAACATGTCAGTAATGTTATGAAGCTCATCAAGCAAAGTTGCGTGTCATACATAGCTGCATACAAGTTTGTTTGCTATCCAACTGAGATTGGCCGATTATATTTTGGCTAAAGATGTTAAGTAGAAATACTTCCCTCAGAGATAGCTTCATTTATTTAAAAAATGAGTGCGAATAAAACAAGAGAGTTTTAAAATCCAAGTTATCTCGGGAAGTTCTATTTGGTCGATTATTTTGGGGGTGGGGGAGAGTACTTTAGCTCTGGATTGTGATAGGCCAAAAGTGAAAATATTTTCCCTGCAAATAGCTTTACTTTAGTTTAAAAAATCTATACTTATAGTCAAGAAATAAAAATTGTCCCTTGTCCATTTCCATGAGTTAACCAATCCTTGACAAAGTTGGTGGTTGAGTATTGTAAGTGTCTGGGTATTTGTAAGTGACAGGAAAGAAATGAAGAAATAAATGGCAATAAAAATGTTAATAAGAGACGTAAAAAATAAAACAACGGTGGTTGTGAAGTTTTGTGGATTTCACGAAAAAAATCCAATGCTGCTTGGTAAACGCAGATAAATGGCCAAAAATTGCAAATTAAACTCAATATGCACCCTATTTTGTAGTATGTGGTGTGGGACTTGTTTACAAAACATACTGGGGTTTCAGAAATTTCCATCGGGCAGAAACAAAATTATTCATAAAAACTTTATATTTTGTATGTTATAGCATATGCCCCCGCATGTAGATCCCCAGTTGCGCAGGAGAGAGTGTGGATCTTTTTGTTTTTACACCAATCTGCATTGCTCACTTTGTGTATTTATTCCCAAATGGTACATCAGCTGTATTTTGGGGAATGTCTGTTTTGTTCGTTTCTTGTTTCTGGGGAAACGTCTTTCAACGTCACACGCATCCAAGTGAAATGTTGACAGAGAGAAAATGCTTGCCCGTTGTCTTGGTTCCGAACTTAACCGAAAAAACCCGGAGATTGACGGACAGCGTGTCTCGGAGACCAGACTCATAAGCCACAGCAGTATGACAGCAGTGGTTCCCGAGTGGACAAAAAAGAGGGGACGTAACTTTGAAATATCAAAATGGCGGACTAGTTCGATCAGGTATGAAAGCATACTAAAATGGGGGAAGAAACTGCTACAACAGTCTGTTACTTATCTTCGATCGTCGAAAACGTCGCCAACAATTTGCTTTGAAATGAGAAACGTTCAGGACAATGTCTTTATCGGACTTATACGACTGAAATGAGAACAGTTCAAGACCAGACGTCCTTATCGGAGCTATACGATTGAATAATAAAGGTACACAAGTTATCTGTCTGCACATCAGTTACAAATCCTGAGTGCTTATCTCGACTCGAGTGGCGTGGCTGGTCACACGTTTTTTTTTTCTTTCTCGCGGGGGTTTTGGGGGAGGGGGACGGGATAACAGACGACGAAACTCAGTTTAGATTTCTCAGAAACTCAATTTATTTCGTAGAAACTCAATTTTTCGCGCGCCTTCGGCGCGTAAATTCTCAAAATTTTAGAAAACTCAATTTTCGGCAATAAAACTCAATTTACAAAATTTTGCAAAAACTCAATTTGTAATTGTTTTTCATCGTGGTTACCACGATGAAAAAAGTGTCTAGAAAAACCCCTGAACCATAACTATAATGCCTAAGAATGAGTTTCTCGGAGCCTAGCGCCATTATTTCACAAAAGAAGCATTTCCCAGTGTTCACAGAGAATATAATACTATAGGCATAGGAACAAAAGTGAACGTATCGATTATGCATGACTGAATGAACATATCCACCTGTGTCTATTAAGTTTTAGTGTGGTATACCATAACTTCCTGATAAAGATCAAACTGTTCTTTATCCAGCAGGCCATGTCCTAATAACTAAATATCTTACGTTTTTGTGGACCACTCCGATGCTGCACATCTTAGTTTGGGCACTTTGACTCACTATTATTCGCTCATACAGCCCCCAAATTTTCGAACTAGGCTACTTTAAGCCATCCAGATCACCTGGCTGACCACACGGCAGTCGGGGCCAATGCTCCAGGACAAACTACATCGGAAATAGCATATTTCATACACGATCACCCGATCATTGACCAACTATTTCCACGGCAACTGAGTCCGAGCTCCAGGTCAAGCCCCACAACAAACGCCCGGGTCATCCATTTCATTCCGGTCAATCGTGACCCAGATTCGTGCAGTTGATGAGTGGTGCTCTCTTTTTGGCAAAGTATATTTGTCATTTTGATAAATATATATTACAGTTTACCCAAATCTTTTTGTCATTCAAATAGATTCACAGTGAAATTTATCTAAACTGAAATCTTGTCCAATGCCCCAATCATTTGGACGAGCTACAACCAGAATCTAGTCCAGTGGATAAAGTGCTTCGGAGCAATGTTACCCCTGTTCCCAGTGGACATCATGTTCCAGTGAGAAGTTGTAGATTGTATATGATGTCATTGTTCATGGAATTATTTACTAGACTGTTGTACCATTTTGTTTATATTTTCAGACGGGACCGTTTCATTTGAAGTCGCCATCCATGTCTAGGTTTCATCAACAGTTGTGGTTAATAGCCCATATTGATGCTGATATCAACGCTGGTAGGTGACCTGTAATTGACCTTGATGATGGATTCAATTCTGTTTACATGTATACGTAATTAGATCATCTTCACAATGTTTTTAATTTGAGTCGAATGCGAAGTCTTGACAATTTTTCATGGTATGCTGCATTCCGCCCACTTTCGTGGTATATTTGGAATGGCGACAGGAGAATCATTATCATGTGATCAAGGTGTCCAATCAAAAATGAATATAAGATATTGTAATGTAATCACCTAACATGGTCGTATAAAACAGGTGATCTGATTGGTTCAAAAATCCTGCATGCCGCTGTTGTTGATTGGCTGTAATTTAGTGGCATTTTCAAATAACTGTCGAAGACTGCTATAACATGCTAATAACAAAGTGTCTTTTGAGTTGCCAAAAAATGTAATTAAGATTTTGTAAACTGCAAACCGTTGACCATGTTGACCCCTGTACAATTCATGATCCTTCAGGTACAAAGTTTGAGCGTCAGTTTGAGATGAGTATGTTGGTGCGTGGTATGAATGGAGAAGATCTGGCTGGCCCTCTCCCCAATCACCTGTTCTCTGAGAAATACCACAACCGCACACGCATTCTTAGATGCGAGAAGGTATGTGCATAAATCGTGTTTGTCGCCGTTGACCCCTATGATAGGTAAAATGGCATGGTCCACCACAGTCATCTATCAACTCAGCATTTTTGTGGGTCAAGCTACCTGTAGATAATATATGTAGGTACCAATTTAATGTGAAACTGACGAAGCAAAATCTTGAAGAAGTTCTGTAACATACACATCTTTCATGCTGTGAAATTACTTTTCAATTCCAGATTTCAATGATAATTGCATAAGCTTTTCTGAGAGTACATCGAATTACAGAACATTTTGTATATGTTCATTTACATATATCTTGTTTATTTCCATTTTTTTTTTAGTGAGAAAAAAGTGTATATATTATATTCTAAACATTAAAGATGAGACATTTTGCCATGAATTGATACACATTCACCTGATCATGAATATTATTGAAATGTTCATATCAACCTAATACTGTGAAGTCAATTTGAATATTACGATCAGTGATAATTTATTTTCTGTCCTTATTTCCAGACATGTGATGACCTTATTCTTCTCCATCTTGGATATTTGGACTTTAAAAACTATATCATCACTATCCGCTTCTATGGCCTGGAGAATATCAGATTTGATATCAAAAATGTTAAATTCTCAGTGAGTATATTGGTTATCTCCCCTAGATTTGATCATCATTTGTGATTTATCCAGAATTTAGGATCATCTGTTCATATTGACTCACCTGTCCTGTTTAGGCATTAGTAAATCATAGATAGACAAATGAATGGCGGTCTTCTCGACGAGAATGTCACTGTTCATTTTCTAATCTTTGTCATTGATATCCACCAATCAGCACCGTTGAAGCCAAAAGATATCCATCAACCAGCTCTATTTGTAGCCTAAAGATGTCCACCAGTCCACAGTTTCGTACCTGAAAGAAATCGGCCAATCAGCAGTATTGTAGCTGAAAGATATCCACCAATCAGCAGTTTGGTAGGTGAAAGTTATCAGCCAGTCAGCAGTATTGTAGCTGAAAGATATCAGCCAATCGAGAGTTTTGTAGCTAAAAGGTATCAACCAATCAACAGTACTCTTGTCAATAGCTATCCACCAATCAGAAATAATGTGGCTGAATAATATCCACCAATATGCAGTATTGTAGCTGAAAGACATCCACCAATCTGCAGTATTGTTTCAGAAAGATATTCACCTATAAACAGTATTGTAGTGAAATCGTTCACCAATCAACAGTATTATGGCTGAAAGATATCCCCCAATTTGCATTATTGTGACTGAAAGATATCCACCAATCTGCATATTGTGGCTGGAAGATATCCTCCAATCAACAGTTTTTTAGCTGAAGAATATCGCACAATTTATTAGAATTTCATTCATTTTAACTGACTAATGTCATTTCTTACTACTTGTAGCTGACTTCAATTTTCACCATGAAACCACGGGAATGGGTTTAATTTATTAAAGTCCGTTGTCAAAATAGTCAAAATCATTGATAATCCTTTATTTCTTCATTATTTTAAATATTTTGGAGAGGCATCAATTGATTGGAATGACAGGTTGTTTTTAGTAGGGTGGTGGAATTATGTACAGTAATTTATCGTATGTCATCATTTCTGCTTGTAGTTCAAGAGTTACAACACAGGCTTCACACAGCTAGAGATCTGGATGAGATTCGTGTTCCTAGTCTTTACCTTCCTAGCCACGGTGAGTACCAATACCTGAATGTTATACAGAGTTACCTCCTCTTCGACACTGTTGTCTCCCTTAGTGTTCAGATTTCTTTGAATGCTTTAACTTTTGTTTGTTCTAAAATGAAGTCATTGAGAAGATAAACCAGAAGTGCTATTTCTGTCAGTTGATTGGTTAACTTGGCCGAAATTGATTAACAGGAAGTGAGAATCACATAATCTGATTGGATAGTTTGTATTGTGTAAGTCTCCTATGGTAGTGGTACTGGTGTGGTGATATAGAGATTTCAGACCCTCTGTCTGTGCTTATGAGAGAAAGCTGTTTCAACCATTATGGGATGCTGTGGATAAAACAAACTTCCTGAGTCTCAAAAAACTGTAGGATATATTCCTCTGAGTAGCCAGAATCGTTTCATCAAGCCATGATCCGGCGATGTAGAATCGGCCATACCTGATTAACCCACGAACATTTACTAAAAAAAGAACCAGCTTCAAGGTGTATTCCATGCCACGAAGATCTCACAGTGAAACATATTCTGATCGACTGTATAGATTTTAAGATTGTAAGAGATCCTGTTTATTAAAGTGATCGTAAACCCTCAAGCAAAGCTTCCATCAAATGAAAGACCATTGGAAACAGTGTCCGAAAATATTTATTGTAACTTTTTACGATTTTATTACACAGAGTAAACTGCAAATAAAGCATGGTATTCTCTAGGCGCGGTTACACTACAACGTTTTTATCCGGGTAAAACTAGCCCGGACCAGGACCGGGTCAAATTGATCCGGACCAAAAAATACCAGTGCGTTTACACTTACACGGGCACTATCAGTCTGGCGGCCACTTCGAGTGCGCATCAAAATCATCGCATTCTCCCGTCCTATCCTATCACGTGATGACAGCGATCGCTGTTGGTGAAATTTTTCTTCACGTCTTTTTGTCAGACACTTTTAGTATTTGAAAAGACTTACAGGATCTACGGAAAATAATATAATGGTGTCACGTTGATAAAACATGTGGTTAAGATTATTGCTTCTATCCAGTGTTGTATACATTACCAGAATTAAAATATATATTCTTTTTGCCCGAGAGGTATGTGCCGGAAAACTGTCTCGAATTATAGGGTGTACAGTTCTTGCAATAAATGCTCAGTTCCGTCGCCATGTAAGTTTCTGGTTTTTGCTACGACAAAGACCATTTTATCAGGATTATGTGTGTGAAATTGCAAGAAAATTCGTCATGGAGTGAGTGAGCGAATGTGATTTAACGTCGCTTTCAACACTATTTCAGTCATATCACGACGTTTGGTTCCGATTCCTTTTCACACCTTAAAACCACACGGGTAGGGTCCTATTCCTTTTAAGAACCGGGACCCCATGGGTGGGAACCCCACGGGTGCCCCAGTTAGTCGCCTCCTATACGGCAAGCTCACTGAGGGGCTGAGGCCTATCCTTACCATGACCTGGAGTGTGCACGACGACAGGTCAATCTCCGGGAGCACCACAGGGCAAAAATGGAGATTGTGAATGCTGTGCAACGGAAGTACCTCCAAAAAATTTAATGATCCATTTCACGGTGAATAACGCTTTGATGTCAAGGCGGTCTTCCACGAGTCACGTCATTAGAACGGAAACGTCATCATTTGTGGCGTCACATTCGTGTTGTGACGTCATGGAACCTGACGAAGCCATCGCTGTTCGCACCTATGTTGTCGTTAGCAATTGAGAAAATGGACCGAAATATATGAGATGATGACTGAAATTCTGTTAATCTAGTATGTAGAAATTCTGTGTAATACACCTTTTGTCCCGGAGGACATTCGTATAGTTTGCAATGATAAGAAACAAATGAGAAATTAAATCATATAATCGGAAATCACCATATTGCGTTTTGTTACAACAGTGACATGTAACCAGTTATAACGTATGCTCACGGACTTAGTCTAGGCCTTTAATCTTTGATATGCTTGAAAAATATGATTGTACATCGTTGGCATAGGTTTACAAAACGGATACTCTACCGGTAATAAATGTGTAACTTTAATATCCCCCCCACCCTCCTCGCTCCGATAAAATAGGACACAAAAGCAACGTAGTGTAACGGCGTGGAAATTCAAATTATTTAATTTGCAAATAATAAAGTTCGAATATCAATGTCAAATGTGATGTCAATTTCCCAAAAGTTTGACTGAAAAAATATTCAAAAAGTATTCGATAAGTTGACTAAGTTACATATTCATCTGACAGACTATGTGTAGTTAAGTAACCACCAATAGGGGCCTACACTCTAGTGAGAAGAGAATTCCAATTGAAAAGAGACACCTCCGCTATGAAGCTATTTCCACAGTGAGGTTGTGAAGATAACGTACTTTGTTCTGCAATTTTCATTTACTCGCTGGAAGTTGGAGGATGCGTTTGTTCTGAAACCATACATAGGCATTTTATTCCCACCATTTCCTTCATGAGTTGTATATGTTTACTAAAAATCCAAATCACAGCTTGGATAAACTCGGATGGGACAACTTTATTTTATATTTCGGTCCATTTCTCAATTCCTAGCGACAACACAGGTGCAAACAGCGATGACTTCGTCAGGTTCCATAACATCACAACATGAATGTGAACGCCACAAAGTGATGACGATTCCGTTCTAATGACGTTACTCATGGAAGACCGCCTTGACGTCAAAGCGTTGTTCACCGTGAAATGGCGCATACAATTATTTGGAGATAATTTCGTTTCAGAACAGTTTCTTTAAATATAATCCTTATAGAAGGTCTCTGTGGTATTCATTTTGTAAACCTATGTCAACGATGTACCCTCTCCTAAATACTCAGCATTATTACGCCTCAGAGTAGTTTGTTTGATAGCCGATTGGTCAATTGCCATCCCATAAATAGTTCGTATTAGGTCAGCTACACACCACATACGAGTAATCACGTGTTAACGTTACCATAGTGGAACGTGGAATTGACGTAGCCTGTCCTTCAAGGCAACGTCACAAAGCCGACACGTAAGAAAACGAAGAGCTACGTCGTACCAATGGCTTTGTGACGTTGCGCCTCAGCGTTTGCATTCAACCCAAAGACGTTGTGGGCATGCGCGACTCGTAGAACCTGTTTCGTATTAGGTCAGTAAATGTGAATCAGTTGAAATTGTCTTACGAAAACAAACCGCATTCAATCGTTGTTGTTGTTGCTTTTTCGGCTTAAACAAAGGCTCTTCGGCATAATAAAATCGTTATGATGTTTGTTTGAGGGGGCATACGAACTATTTACATGGTCAGTGTGGGGAATTCTTATCGGTCTCGCCTGACGGCTCGACCGATAAGAATTCCCCACACTCGCCTGACGGCTCGACCGATAAGAATTCCCCACACTGACCATGTAAATAGTTCGTATGCCCCCTCAAACAAACATCATAACTGATAATGTTAACTTTTCTATTTCACTCCAGTTTGGCCTCTTTCTGTAACTTGCGACATGAGGATTTTCTGTTCAAAATGGCACCCTAGCAACTGAGGCAGTCGCACTGCCCTGCAGCGCCCATAGAAGCGAGGCAATTTGACCCGGGTCAAATCGCGAATTGCGTTTACACTACAAATTATCCGGGTCAAATTTACCCGGGTCAAATTAACCCACCAATATTTGCCGGGTCAAAATTATCCGGATAAAACTTATCCGGATAAATTTGACCCTCTAATTTCTGTAGTGTAAACAGGCGAGACCCGGTCCTGGTCCGGACCAGGTCCGGATAAAGCTGTAGTGTAACCGCGCCTTATGATGGTCTGTTGCAATCATATCTAGGTCCAGTGACGTCACACTGCCTTAATACATATATTTCAAACATTGTATGCACTTCCCAATGCTTGATTCAAGCTAAAGGTGTGTATACTTTGAGTTTCAATACAGACTCGCTGTTCTAATGTGCATGTTTCACCAAAATCTGGGAGATGGTAACTCATGAGTGTCAAGTCAATTTGAATCTTGCATTTAATTTCCCCATTTGGTGAAAAATGCACATTGGAACATTGAGTCTGTGTTGAAAGCCAACGTATACATACCTTTAGCTTGAATCAAGCATTGGAGAGTGCATACAACGTTTGAAATATATGTATTAAGGCAGTGTGACGTCACTGGACCTAGATATGATTGCAACAGACCACCATAGAATACCATGCTTTATTTGCAGTTTACTCTGTGTAATAAAATCGCAAAAAATTACAATAAATATTTTCGGACAGTGTTTCCAATGGTCTTTCATTTGATGGAAACTTTACTTGAGGGTTTACGATCACTTTAAGCAGCTAGTTTAGAAGATCTTTTTAGTCGGGTAAAAGAAGACTGTATTTTAGGTTATTTGAAAGAAATTGGTTTGTTGCATAAGTTTTAATGTGCATGTCTTTTGGTGTGTTGTGTTGAGTACTTCTGAATTGCTGGGTTATTGACTTGTTTTTTTTGGTAAGAATATTTAAAATTTTGTTTGATCGTCGCTACACAGCTGAAATATTGCTGAATGCAACATTAGACCTTAATTCTCTCTCTTTGGTAGTGGTGATGTATAAATCCTGTATTTAACCAGTACCACTACTGAAGGGAGCTCAGCCTTAACGCTGATGTGGAAATTCTTCCTCAGCTAGATCTTCTGAACTTGAGTTGAAACTTTACATTGAAAAAAGGTTAGGTCCTTGGAATAGAAAGACGATACCAATTATGGGTTTTTTTCACATAACCTCTCATTTTGAGTACGGTAGTTTCCAAGCAATAGACAACTAACGCACTTTCTCAATTTGAAAGAGGACTGGTTTTTTTTTATCATCTCAACCCTTCAAACAGTTGACTGTGGGCTTCTAACATCTCTACCAGAGCACAGCTATCTGTAATGCTTGAAGTACACCAAAACAATATTGTGTATATTTCAGTGTCTGTTTGCTCATTCCCTGAGGAAGTTTTCCATGCGGGACTGGTCAATAGAACAGAAGTGGATGTCTGTATTACTACCCCTACTACTACTGTACAATGGTGAGACTCGCATGATTTCGCTTACTCATTAAGGAGAGATTATAAAGTACATGTATGGCTGAGAATAAAACTAACCTGCCTTTTCCACATACTTAAAGGTGAATTACAAAGCTTTCCATTGTTCTGCTAAAATGTCAGAAATCAAGGCCTTTGTAGTTATA